>JAAVTJ010000231.1:0-40275 GCA_011947355.1 Phytophthora boehmeriae | reverse complement strand
CGTGCTGATCTCGTCCATCATCATGACGTGTTTGTTGCTGAACTCCATCTCGCCTGTCGAGACGCACTTGCCGCTCACACTCCACGCTCGCGCATGTGGCGTCTACTACGATGGTGCAGTTCTTAAGTCTGAGTTGCTGAATCACAATGTTCTGTCCATGCGCGTGGCCTTGTCCATCTCCACACCCCAGCTGCTTTCCTTGTCCTGCATTCGTCTTGCCGCATTCGTCCTTGCGACTGCGACTTGTCAAATAGGATAGGAATAAAACATTTTTTTAGAAACGACGGCAGGACAACCACTCTGGACCCATGACTATCACTCCTACTGAGTGAACGTCACGTGAACATCACTCTTTTTCCGATATTTAGAGTGGAATGGCAATTGAATGGCGACTCGAAAAGACACTTATACAAAGATGTATATGTAAAGGCAGTACCGTTGCGATCGCGACAGGTTGAATCGGGGTTACTTGAACGGGATATACGTAGACTCTCATATTTATACATGGGCCGGTATCAAAAAGTGTGCCATTTATTACTTTCTTTACTGAAATCAAGTCAGCAAATCCGTTTCTGAGCAAAAAAAAAGCACGGCGCCAAAAGGCGCCTCAAAAATCAGAAAAGCACGAAAAGTGGTTGGCAGCCCCGTTATACTCTCAGCTAAAGCTAAGAGAACTTTCAGCAGAATCCGCAAAACATTAGGTACACCTTCCGCCAATCAGGGCGCTTTAATCTTAAAAGATCATAATCAGTGCATAGAATGGCGCAGAACCGTTTGCCCAGGTCCGAACGACATTTAAAACCCTACGTTTACCACCTACCAACTTCGAAAACGATTTACGCCTCTATACCGTACACCACACGCCACTACGCACGCTTGCACAACACAACGACCAGCCACCTACCGGCTTCTACCTCCACAACCTCAACCAGCCGCCGCGATCGACCGCTATGCTCACTTGCACGAACTATCCTATTTCCACCCACGCACACACATTACGAACTCAACACTGCACGATACCTCTCATGCAAGCAACCCACTGCTGTGTCACTCCGACGGACAGCGCCAGAAATGAACTGGACACCTCATACTACACAGCCATACACAGCCATACACAGCCATACACAGCCACCCGCGCACAACAATCGAATCAAGTCGAGACGGTCAGCACAGCTCGGCTTTCACCGAGCCCTACAAAACAGCCACACGTGGCTGCACCGACATGATGTAGGAGCGCCCACAACAGCCAGCGCCTAGTCAACGCTGTGAGGCGACGAGATGACGCGTATCCGACACCACAGCACACACGAGCAAGACATGTGCTGCTGCCACTCTGGACATCCTCCACGACGACTTGGAAGCCGTCAAGCAAAGTGTCGGTGGCACTGGAGGTACCCAACAGTAGCCACAACAGCCAGCAGCGGAGAGGAGCACGACGGAGCAGCGTGGGAGCAAAGAGGCGCGCGCAAAACATCAAGCTACGGTTGTAGAGCAAAGACGGGGCCTCACCGGGAATCGAACCCGGGACCTCTCGCACCCGAAGCGAGAATCATACCACTAGACCACGAGGCCACTCCAAACAGTTTTACCCCTACCAACTTCGAAAACGATTTACGCCTCTATACCGTACACCACACGCCACTACGCACGCTTGCACAACACAACGACCAGCCACCTACCGGCTTCTACCTCCACAACCTCAACCAGCCGCCGCGATCGACCGCTATGCTCACTTGCACGAACTATCCTATTTCCACCCACGCACACACATTACGAACTCAACACTGCACGATACCTCTCATGCATGCAACCCACTGCCGTGTCACTCCGACGGACAGCGCCAGAAATGAACTGGACACCTCATACTACACAGCCATACACAGCCATACACAGCCATACACAGCCATACACAGCCATACACAGCCATACACAGCCACCCGCGCACAACAATCGAATCAAGTCGAGACGGTCAGCACAGCTCGGCTTTCACCGAGCCCTACAAAACAGCCACACGTGGCTGCACCGACATGATGTAGGGCGCCCACAACAGCCAGCGCCTAGTCAACGCTGTGAGGCGACGAGATGACGCGTATCCGACACCACAGCACACACGAGCAAGACATGTGCTGCTGCCACTCTGGACATCCTCCACGACGACTTGGAAGCCGTCAAGCAAAGTGTCGGTGGCACTGGAGGTACCCAACAGTAGCCACAACAGCCAGCAGCGGAGAGGAGCACGACGGAGCAGCGTGGGAGCAAAGAGGCGCGCGCAAAACATCAAGCTACGGTTGTAGAGCAAAGACGGGGCCTCACCGGGAATCGAACTCGGGACCTCTCGCACCCGAAGCGAGAATCATACCACTAGACCACGAGGCCACTCCAAACAGTTTTACCCCTACCAACTTCGAAAACGATTTACGCCTCTATACCGTACACCACACGCCACTACGCACGCTTGCACAACACAACGACCAGCCACCTACCGGCTTCTACCTCCACAACCTCAACCAGCCGCCGCGATCGACCGCTATGCTCACTTGCACGAACTATCCTATTTCCACCCACGCACACACATTACGAACTCAACACTGCACGATACCTCTCATGCAAGCAACCCACTGCTGTGTCACTCCGACGGACAGCGCCAGAAATGAACTGGACACCTCATACTACACAGCCATACACAGCCATACACAGCCATACACAGCCATACACAGCCATACACAGCCATACACAGCCATACACAGCCACCCGCGCACAACAATCGAATCAAGTCGAGACGGTCAGCACAGCTCGGCTTTCACCGAGCCCTACAAAACAGCCACACGTGGCTGCACCGACATGATGTAGGAGCGCCCACAACAGCCAGCGCCTAGTCAACGCTGTGAGGCGACGAGATGACGCGTATCCGACACCACAGCACACACGAGCAAGACATGTGCTGCTGCCACTCTGGACATCCTCCACGACGACTTGGAAGCCGTCAAGCAAAGTGTCGGTGGCACTGGAGGTACCCAACAGTAGCCACAACAGCCAGCAGCGGAGAGGAGCACGACGGAGCAGCGTGGGAGCAAAGAGGCGCGCGCAAAACATCAAGCTACGGTTGTAGAGCAAAGACGGGGCCTCACCGGGAATCGAACCCGGGACCTCTCGCACCCGAAGCGAGAATCATACCACTAGACCACGAGGCCACTCCAAACAGTTTTACCCCTACCAACTTCGAAAACGATTTACGCCTCTATACCGTACACCACACGCCACTACGCACGCTTGCACAACACAACGACCAGCCACCTACCGGCTTCTACCTCCACAACCTCAACCAGCCGCCGCGATCGACCGCTATGCTCACTTGCACGAACTATCCTATTTCCACCCACGCACACACATTACGAACTCAACACTGCACGATACCTCTCATGCAAGCAACCCACTGCTGTGTCACTCCGACGGACAGCGCCAGAAATGAACTGGACACCTCATACTACACAGCCATACACAGCCATACACAGCCATACACAGCCATACACAGCCATACACAGCCATACACAGCCACCCGCGCACAACAATCGAATCAAGTCGAGACGGTCAGCACAGCTCGGCTTTCACCGAGCCCTACAAAACAGCCACACGTGGCTGCACCGACATGATGTAGGAGCGCCCACAACAGCCAGCGCCTAGTCAACGCTGTGAGGCGACGAGATGACGCGTATCCGACACCACAGCACACACGAGCAAGACATGTGCTGCTGCCACTCTGGACATCCTCCACGACGACTTGGAAGCCGTCAAGCAAAGTGTCGGTGGCACTGGAGGTACCCAACAGTAGCCACAACAGCCAGCAGCGGAGAGGAGCACGACGGAGCAGCGTGGGAGCAAAGAGGCGCGCGCAAAACATCAAGCTACGGTTGTAGAGCAAAGACGGGGCCTCACCGGGAATCGAACCCGGGACCTCTCGCACCCGAAGCGAGAATCATACCACTAGACCACGAGGCCACTCCAAACAGTTTTACCCCTACCAACTTCGAAAACGATTTACGCCTCTATACCGTACACCACACGCCACTACGCACGCTTGCACAACACAACGACCAGCCACCTACCGGCTTCTACCTCCACAACCTCAACCAGCCGCCGCGATCGACCGCTATGCTCACTTGCACGAACTATCCTATTTCCACCCACGCACACACATTACGAACTCAACACTGCACGATACCTCTCATGCAAGCAACCCACTGCTGTGTCACTCCGACGGACAGCGCCAGAAATGAACTGGACACCTCATACTACACAGCCATACACAGCCATACACAGCCATACACAGCCATACACAGCCATACACAGCCATACACAGCCACCCGCGCACAACAATCGAATCAAGTCGAGACGGTCAGCACAGCTCGGCTTTCACCGAGCCCTACAAAACAGCCACACGTGGCTGCACCGACATGATGTAGGAGCGCCCACAACAGCCAGCGCCTAGTCAACGCTGTGAGGCGACGAGATGACGCGTATCCGACACCACAGCACACACGAGCAAGACATGTGCTGCTGCCACTCTGGACATCCTCCACGACGACTTGGAAGCCGTCAAGCAAAGTGTCGGTGGCACTGGAGGTACCCAACAGTAGCCACAACAGCCAGCAGCGGAGAGGAGCACGACGGAGCAGCGTGGGAGCAAAGAGGCGCGCGCAAAACATCAAGCTACGGTTGTAGAGCAAAGACGGGGCCTCACCGGGAATCGAACCCGGGACCTCTCGCACCCGAAGCGAGAATCATACCACTAGACCACGAGGCCACTCCAAACAGTTTTACCCCTACCAACTTCGAAAACGATTTACGCCTCTATACCGTACACCACACGCCACTACGCACGCTTGCACAACACAACGACCAGCCACCTACCGGCTTCTACCTCCACAACCTCAACCAGCCGCCGCGATCGACCGCTATGCTCACTTGCACGAACTATCCTATTTCCACCCACGCACACACATTACGAACTCAACACTGCACGATACCTCTCATGCAAGCAACCCACTGCTGTGTCACTCCGACGGACAGCGCCAGAAATGAACTGGACACCTCATACTACACAGCCATACACAGCCATACACAGCCATACACAGCCATACACAGCCATACACAGCCATACACAGCCACCCGCGCACAACAATCGAATCAAGTCGAGACGGTCAGCACAGCTCGGCTTTCACCGAGCCCTACAAAACAGCCACACGTGGCTGCACCGACATGATGTAGGAGCGCCCACAACAGCCAGCGCCTAGTCAACGCTGTGAGGCGACGAGATGACGCGTATCCGACACCACAGCACACACGAGCAAGACATGTGCTGCTGCCACTCTGGACATCCTCCACGACGACTTGGAAGCCGTCAAGCAAAGTGTCGGTGGCACTGGAGGTACCCAACAGTAGCCACAACAGCCAGCAGCGGAGAGGAGCACGACGGAGCAGCGTGGGAGCAAAGAGGCGCGCGCAAAACATCAAGCTACGGTTGTAGAGCAAAGACGGGGCCTCACCGGGAATCGAACCCGGGACCTCTCGCACCCGAAGCGAGAATCATACCACTAGACCACGAGGCCACTCCAAACAGTTTTACCCCTACCAACTTCGAAAACGATTTACGCCTCTATACCGTACACCACACGCCACTACGCACGCTTGCACAACACAACGACCAGCCACCTACCGGCTTCTACCTCCACAACCTCAACCAGCCGCCGCGATCGACCGCTATGCTCACTTGCACGAACTATCCTATTTCCACCCACGCACACACATTACGAACTCAACACTGCACGATACCTCTCATGCAAGCAACCCACTGCTGTGTCACTCCGACGGACAGCGCCAGAAATGAACTGGACACCTCATACTACACAGCCATACACAGCCATACACAGCCATACACAGCCATACACAGCCATACACAGCCATACACAGCCACCCGCGCACAACAATCGAATCAAGTCGAGACGGTCAGCACAGCTCGGCTTTCACCGAGCCCTACAAAACAGCCACACGTGGCTGCACCGACATGATGTAGGAGCGCCCACAACAGCCAGCGCCTAGTCAACGCTGTGAGGCGACGAGATGACGCGTATCCGACACCACAGCACACACGAGCAAGACATGTGCTGCTGCCACTCTGGACATCCTCCACGACGACTTGGAAGCCGTCAAGCAAAGTGTCGGTGGCACTGGAGGTACCCAACAGTAGCCACAACAGCCAGCAGCGGAGAGGAGCACGACGGAGCAGCGTGGGAGCAAAGAGGCGCGCGCAAAACATCAAGCTACGGTTGTAGAGCAAAGACGGGGCCTCACCGGGAATCGAACCCGGGACCTCTCGCACCCGAAGCGAGAATCATACCACTAGACCACGAGGCCACTCCAAACAGTTTTACCCCTACCAACTTCGAAAACGATTTACGCCTCTATACCGTACACCACACGCCACTACGCACGCTTGCACAACACAACGACCAGCCACCTACCGGCTTCTACCTCCACAACCTCAACCAGCCGCCGCGATCGACCGCTATGCTCACTTGCACGAACTATCCTATTTCCACCCACGCACACACATTACGAACTCAACACTGCACGATACCTCTCATGCAAGCAACCCACTGCTGTGTCACTCCGACGGACAGCGCCAGAAATGAACTGGACACCTCATACTACACAGCCATACACAGCCATACACAGCCATACACAGCCATACACAGCCATACACAGCCATACACAGCCACCCGCGCACAACAATCGAATCAAGTCGAGACGGTCAGCACAGCTCGGCTTTCACCGAGCCCTACAAAACAGCCACACGTGGCTGCACCGACATGATGTAGGAGCGCCCACAACAGCCAGCGCCTAGTCAACGCTGTGAGGCGACGAGATGACGCGTATCCGACACCACAGCACACACGAGCAAGACATGTGCTGCTGCCACTCTGGACATCCTCCACGACGACTTGGAAGCCGTCAAGCAAAGTGTCGGTGGCACTGGAGGTACCCAACAGTAGCCACAACAGCCAGCAGCGGAGAGGAGCACGACGGAGCAGCGTGGGAGCAAAGAGGCGCGCGCAAAACATCAAGCTACGGTTGTAGAGCAAAGACGGGGCCTCACCGGGAATCGAACCCGGGACCTCTCGCACCCGAAGCGAGAATCATACCACTAGACCACGAGGCCACTCCAAACAGTTTTACCCCTACCAACTTCGAAAACGATTTACGCCTCTATACCGTACACCACACGCCACTACGCACGCTTGCACAACACAACGACCAGCCACCTACCGGCTTCTACCTCCACAACCTCAACCAGCCGCCGCGATCGACCGCTATGCTCACTTGCACGAACTATCCTATTTCCACCCACGCACACACATTACGAACTCAACACTGCACGATACCTCTCATGCAAGCAACCCACTGCTGTGTCACTCCGACGGACAGCGCCAGAAATGAACTGGACACCTCATACTACACAGCCATACACAGCCATACACAGCCATACACAGCCATACACAGCCATACACAGCCATACACAGCCACCCGCGCACAACAATCGAATCAAGTCGAGACGGTCAGCACAGCTCGGCTTTCACCGAGCCCTACAAAACAGCCACACGTGGCTGCACCGACATGATGTAGGAGCGCCCACAACAGCCAGCGCCTAGTCAACGCTGTGAGGCGACGAGATGACGCGTATCCGACACCACAGCACACACGAGCAAGACATGTGCTGCTGCCACTCTGGACATCCTCCACGACGACTTGGAAGCCGTCAAGCAAAGTGTCGGTGGCACTGGAGGTACCCAACAGTAGCCACAACAGCCAGCAGCGGAGAGGAGCACGACGGAGCAGCGTGGGAGCAAAGAGGCGCGCGCAAAACATCAAGCTACGGTTGTAGAGCAAAGACGGGGCCTCACCGGGAATCGAACCCGGGACCTCTCGCACCCGAAGCGAGAATCATACCACTAGACCACGAGGCCACTCCAAACAGTTTTACCCCTACCAACTTCGAAAACGATTTACGCCTCTATACCGTACACCACACGCCACTACGCACGCTTGCACAACACAACGACCAGCCACCTACCGGCTTCTACCTCCACAACCTCAACCAGCCGCCGCGATCGACCGCTATGCTCACTTGCACGAACTATCCTATTTCCACCCACGCACACACATTACGAACTCAACACTGCACGATACCTCTCATGCAAGCAACCCACTGCTGTGTCACTCCGACGGACAGCGCCAGAAATGAACTGGACACCTCATACTACACAGCCATACACAGCCATACACAGCCATACACAGCCATACACAGCCATACACAGCCATACACAGCCACCCGCGCACAACAATCGAATCAAGTCGAGACGGTCAGCACAGCTCGGCTTTCACCGAGCCCTACAAAACAGCCACACGTGGCTGCACCGACATGATGTAGGAGCGCCCACAACAGCCAGCGCCTAGTCAACGCTGTGAGGCGACGAGATGACGCGTATCCGACACCACAGCACACACGAGCAAGACATGTGCTGCTGCCACTCTGGACATCCTCCACGACGACTTGGAAGCCGTCAAGCAAAGTGTCGGTGGCACTGGAGGTACCCAACAGTAGCCACAACAGCCAGCAGCGGAGAGGAGCACGACGGAGCAGCGTGGGAGCAAAGAGGCGCGCGCAAAACATCAAGCTACGGTTGTAGAGCAAAGACGGGGCCTCACCGGGAATCGAACCCGGGACCTCTCGCACCCGAAGCGAGAATCATACCACTAGACCACGAGGCCACTCCAAACAGTTTTACCCCTACCAACTTCGAAAACGATTTACGCCTCTATACCGTACACCACACGCCACTACGCACGCTTGCACAACACAACGACCAGCCACCTACCGGCTTCTACCTCCACAACCTCAACCAGCCGCCGCGATCGACCGCTATGCTCACTTGCACGAACTATCCTATTTCCACCCACGCACACACATTACGAACTCAACACTGCACGATACCTCTCATGCAAGCAACCCACTGCTGTGTCACTCCGACGGACAGCGCCAGAAATGAACTGGACACCTCATACTACACAGCCATACACAGCCATACACAGCCATACACAGCCATACACAGCCATACACAGCCATACACAGCCACCCGCGCACAACAATCGAATCAAGTCGAGACGGTCAGCACAGCTCGGCTTTCACCGAGCCCTACAAAACAGCCACACGTGGCTGCACCGACATGATGTAGGAGCGCCCACAACAGCCAGCGCCTAGTCAACGCTGTGAGGCGACGAGATGACGCGTATCCGACACCACAGCACACACGAGCAAGACATGTGCTGCTGCCACTCTGGACATCCTCCACGACGACTTGGAAGCCGTCAAGCAAAGTGTCGGTGGCACTGGAGGTACCCAACAGTAGCCACAACAGCCAGCAGCGGAGAGGAGCACGACGGAGCAGCGTGGGAGCAAAGAGGCGCGCGCAAAACATCAAGCTACGGTTGTAGAGCAAAGACGGGGCCTCACCGGGAATCGAACCCGGGACCTCTCGCACCCGAAGCGAGAATCATACCACTAGACCACGAGGCCACTCCAAACAGTTTTACCCCTACCAACTTCGAAAACGATTTACGCCTCTATACCGTACACCACACGCCACTACGCACGCTTGCACAACACAACGACCAGCCACCTACCGGCTTCTACCTCCACAACCTCAACCAGCCGCCGCGATCGACCGCTATGCTCACTTGCACGAACTATCCTATTTCCACCCACGCACACACATTACGAACTCAACACTGCACGATACCTCTCATGCAAGCAACCCACTGCTGTGTCACTCCGACGGACAGCGCCAGAAATGAACTGGACACCTCATACTACACAGCCATACACAGCCATACACAGCCATACACAGCCATACACAGCCATACACAGCCATACACAGCCACCCGCGCACAACAATCGAATCAAGTCGAGACGGTCAGCACAGCTCGGCTTTCACCGAGCCCTACAAAACAGCCACACGTGGCTGCACCGACATGATGTAGGAGCGCCCACAACAGCCAGCGCCTAGTCAACGCTGTGAGGCGACGAGATGACGCGTATCCGACACCACAGCACACACGAGCAAGACATGTGCTGCTGCCACTCTGGACATCCTCCACGACGACTTGGAAGCCGTCAAGCAAAGTGTCGGTGGCACTGGAGGTACCCAACAGTAGCCACAACAGCCAGCAGCGGAGAGGAGCACGACGGAGCAGCGTGGGAGCAAAGAGGCGCGCGCAAAACATCAAGCTACGGTTGTAGAGCAAAGACGGGGCCTCACCGGGAATCGAACCCGGGACCTCTCGCACCCGAAGCGAGAATCATACCACTAGACCACGAGGCCACTCCAAACAGTTTTACCCCTACCAACTTCGAAAACGATTTACGCCTCTATACCGTACACCACACGCCACTACGCACGCTTGCACAACACAACGACCAGCCACCTACCGGCTTCTACCTCCACAACCTCAACCAGCCGCCGCGATCGACCGCTATGCTCACTTGCACGAACTATCCTATTTCCACCCACGCACACACATTACGAACTCAACACTGCACGATACCTCTCATGCAAGCAACCCACTGCTGTGTCACTCCGACGGACAGCGCCAGAAATGAACTGGACACCTCATACTCATACACAGCCATACACAGCCATACACAGCCATACACAGCCATACACAGCCATACACAGCCATACACAGCCATACACAGCCACCCGCGCACAACAATCGAATCAAGTCGAGACGGTCAGCACAGCTCGGCTTTCACCGAGCCCTACAAAACAGCCACACGTGGCTGCACCGACATGATGTAGGAGCGCCCACAACAGCCAGCGCCTAGTCAACGCTGTGAGGCGACGAGATGACGCGTATCCGACACCACAGCACACACGAGCAAGACATGTGCTGCTGCCACTCTGGACATCCTCCACGACGACTTGGAAGCCGTCAAGCAAAGTGTCGGTGGCACTGGAGGTACCCAACAGTAGCCACAACAGCCAGCAGCGGAGAGGAGCACGACGGAGCAGCGTGGGAGCAAAGAGGCGCGCGCAAAACATCAAGCTACGGTTGTAGAGCAAAGACGGGGCCTCACCGGGAATCGAACCCGGGACCTCTCGCACCCGAAGCGAGAATCATACCACTAGACCACGAGGCCACTCCAAACAGTTTTACCCCTACCAACTTCGAAAACGATTTACGCCTCTATACCGTACACCACACGCCACTACGCACGCTTGCACAACACAACGACCAGCCACCTACCGGCTTCTACCTCCACAACCTCAACCAGCCGCCGCGATCGACCGCTATGCTCACTTGCACGAACTATCCTATTTCCACCCACGCACACACATTACGAACTCAACACTGCACGATACCTCTCATGCAAGCAACCCACTGCTGTGTCACTCCGACGGACAGCGCCAGAAATGAACTGGACACCTCATACTACACAGCCATACACAGCCATACACAGCCATACACAGCCATACACAGCCATACACAGCCATACACAGCCACCCGCGCACAACAATCGAATCAAGTCGAGACGGTCAGCACAGCTCGGCTTTCACCGAGCCCTACAAAACAGCCACACGTGGCTGCACCGACATGATGTAGGAGCGCCCACAACAGCCAGCGCCTAGTCAACGCTGTGAGGCGACGAGATGACGCGTATCCGACACCACAGCACACACGAGCAAGACATGTGCTGCTGCCACTCTGGACATCCTCCACGACGACTTGGAAGCCGTCAAGCAAAGTGTCGGTGGCACTGGAGGTACCCAACAGTAGCCACAACAGCCAGCAGCGGAGAGGAGCACGACGGAGCAGCGTGGGAGCAAAGAGGCGCGCGCAAAACATCAAGCTACGGTTGTAGAGCAAAGACGGGGCCTCACCGGGAATCGAACCCGGGACCTCTCGCACCCGAAGCGAGAATCATACCACTAGACCACGAGGCCACTCCAAACAGTTTTACCCCTACCAACTTCGAAAACGATTTACGCCTCTATACCGTACACCACACGCCACTACGCACGCTTGCACAACACAACGACCAGCCACCTACCGGCTTCTACCTCCACAACCTCAACCAGCCGCCGCGATCGACCGCTATGCTCACTTGCACGAACTATCCTATTTCCACCCACGCACACACATTACGAACTCAACACTGCACGATACCTCTCATGCAAGCAACCCACTGCTGTGTCACTCCGACGGACAGCGCCAGAAATGAACTGGACACCTCATACTACACAGCCATACACAGCCATACACAGCCATACACAGCCATACACAGCCATACACAGCCATACACAGCCACCCGCGCACAACAATCGAATCAAGTCGAGACGGTCAGCACAGCTCGGCTTTCACCGAGCCCTACAAAACAGCCACACGTGGCTGCACCGACATGATGTAGGAGCGCCCACAACAGCCAGCGCCTAGTCAACGCTGTGAGGCGACGAGATGACGCGTATCCGACACCACAGCACACACGAGCAAGACATGTGCTGCTGCCACTCTGGACATCCTCCACGACGACTTGGAAGCCGTCAAGCAAAGTGTCGGTGGCACTGGAGGTACCCAACAGTAGCCACAACAGCCAGCAGCGGAGAGGAGCACGACGGAGCAGCGTGGGAGCAAAGAGGCGCGCGCAAAACATCAAGCTACGGTTGTAGAGCAAAGACGGGGCCTCACCGGGAATCGAACCCGGGACCTCTCGCACCCGAAGCGAGAATCATACCACTAGACCACGAGGCCACTCCAAACAGTTTTACCCCTACCAACTTCGAAAACGATTTACGCCTCTATACCGTACACCACACGCCACTACGCACGCTTGCACAACACAACGACCAGCCACCTACCGGCTTCTACCTCCACAACCTCAACCAGCCGCCGCGATCGACCGCTATGCTCACTTGCACGAACTATCCTATTTCCACCCACGCACACACATTACGAACTCAACACTGCACGATACCTCTCATGCAAGCAACCCACTGCTGTGTCACTCCGACGGACAGCGCCAGAAATGAACTGGACACCTCATACTACACAGCCATACACAGCCATACACAGCCATACACAGCCATACACAGCCATACACAGCCATACACAGCCACCCGCGCACAACAATCGAATCAAGTCGAGACGGTCAGCACAGCTCGGCTTTCACCGAGCCCTACAAAACAGCCACACGTGGCTGCACCGACATGATGTAGGAGCGCCCACAACAGCCAGCGCCTAGTCAACGCTGTGAGGCGACGAGATGACGCGTATCCGACACCACAGCACACACGAGCAAGACATGTGCTGCTGCCACTCTGGACATCCTCCACGACGACTTGGAAGCCGTCAAGCAAAGTGTCGGTGGCACTGGAGGTACCCAACAGTAGCCACAACAGCCAGCAGCGGAGAGGAGCACGACGGAGCAGCGTGGGAGCAAAGAGGCGCGCGCAAAACATCAAGCTACGGTTGTAGAGCAAAGACGGGGCCTCACCGGGAATCGAACCCGGGACCTCTCGCACCCGAAGCGAGAATCATACCACTAGACCACGAGGCCACTCCAAACAGTTTTACCCCTACCAACTTCGAAAACGATTTACGCCTCTATACCGTACACCACACGCCACTACGCACGCTTGCACAACACAACGACCAGCCACCTACCGGCTTCTACCTCCACAACCTCAACCAGCCGCCGCGATCGACCGCTATGCTCACTTGCACGAACTATCCTATTTCCACCCACGCACACACATTACGAACTCAACACTGCACGATACCTCTCATGCAAGCAACCCACTGCTGTGTCACTCCGACGGACAGCGCCAGAAATGAACTGGACACCTCATACTACACAGCCATACACAGCCATACACAGCCATACACAGCCATACACAGCCATACACAGCCATACACAGCCACCCGCGCACAACAATCGAATCAAGTCGAGACGGTCAGCACAGCTCGGCTTTCACCGAGCCCTACAAAACAGCCACACGTGGCTGCACCGACATGATGTAGGAGCGCCCACAACAGCCAGCGCCTAGTCAACGCTGTGAGGCGACGAGATGACGCGTATCCGACACCACAGCACACACGAGCAAGACATGTGCTGCTGCCACTCTGGACATCCTCCACGACGACTTGGAAGCCGTCAAGCAAAGTGTCGGTGGCACTGGAGGTACCCAACAGTAGCCACAACAGCCAGCAGCGGAGAGGAGCACGACGGAGCAGCGTGGGAGCAAAGAGGCGCGCGCAAAACATCAAGCTACGGTTGTAGAGCAAAGACGGGGCCTCACCGGGAATCGAACCCGGGACCTCTCGCACCCGAAGCGAGAATCATACCACTAGACCACGAGGCCACTCCAAACAGTTTTACCCCTACCAACTTCGAAAACGATTTACGCCTCTATACCGTACACCACACGCCACTACGCACGCTTGCACAACACAACGACCAGCCACCTACCGGCTTCTACCTCCACAACCTCAACCAGCCGCCGCGATCGACCGCTATGCTCACTTGCACGAACTATCCTATTTCCACCCACGCACACACATTACGAACTCAACACTGCACGATACCTCTCATGCAAGCAACCCACTGCTGTGTCACTCCGACGGACAGCGCCAGAAATGAACTGGACACCTCATACTACACAGCCATACACAGCCATACACAGCCATACACAGCCATACACAGCCATACACAGCCATACACAGCCACCCGCGCACAACAATCGAATCAAGTCGAGACGGTCAGCACAGCTCGGCTTTCACCGAGCCCTACAAAACAGCCACACGTGGCTGCACCGACATGATGTAGGAGCGCCCACAACAGCCAGCGCCTAGTCAACGCTGTGAGGCGACGAGATGACGCGTATCCGACACCACAGCACACACGAGCAAGACATGTGCTGCTGCCACTCTGGACATCCTCCACGACGACTTGGAAGCCGTCAAGCAAAGTGTCGGTGGCACTGGAGGTACCCAACAGTAGCCACAACAGCCAGCAGCGGAGAGGAGCACGACGGAGCAGCGTGGGAGCAAAGAGGCGCGCGCAAAACATCAAGCTACGGTTGTAGAGCAAAGACGGGGCCTCACCGGGAATCGAACCCGGGACCTCTCGCACCCGAAGCGAGAATCATACCACTAGACCACGAGGCCACTCCAAACAGTTTTACCCCTACCAACTTCGAAAACGATTTACGCCTCTATACCGTACACCACACGCCACTACGCACGCTTGCACAACACAACGACCAGCCACCTACCGGCTTCTACCTCCACAACCTCAACCAGCCGCCGCGATCGACCGCTATGCTCACTTGCACGAACTATCCTATTTCCACCCACGCACACACATTACGAACTCAACACTGCACGATACCTCTCATGCAAGCAACCCACTGCTGTGTCACTCCGACGGACAGCGCCAGAAATGAACTGGACACCTCATACTACACAGCCATACACAGCCATACACAGCCATACACAGCCATACACAGCCATACACAGCCATACACAGCCACCCGCGCACAACAATCGAATCAAGTCGAGACGGTCAGCACAGCTCGGCTTTCACCGAGCCCTACAAAACAGCCACACGTGGCTGCACCGACATGATGTAGGAGCGCCCACAACAGCCAGCGCCTAGTCAACGCTGTGAGGCGACGAGATGACGCGTATCCGACACCACAGCACACACGAGCAAGACATGTGCTGCTGCCACTCTGGACATCCTCCACGACGACTTGGAAGCCGTCAAGCAAAGTGTCGGTGGCACTGGAGGTACCCAACAGTAGCCACAACAGCCAGCAGCGGAGAGGAGCACGACGGAGCAGCGTGGGAGCAAAGAGGCGCGCGCAAAACATCAAGCTACGGTTGTAGAGCAAAGACGGGGCCTCACCGGGAATCGAACCCGGGACCTCTCGCACCCGAAGCGAGAATCATACCACTAGACCACGAGGCCACTCCAAACAGTTTTACCCCTACCAACTTCGAAAACGATTTACGCCTCTATACCGTACACCACACGCCACTACGCACGCTTGCACAACACAACGACCAGCCACCTACCGGCTTCTACCTCCACAACCTCAACCAGCCGCCGCGATCGACCGCTATGCTCACTTGCACGAACTATCCTATTTCCACCCACGCACACACATTACGAACTCAACACTGCACGATACCTCTCATGCAAGCAACCCACTGCTGTGTCACTCCGACGGACAGCGCCAGAAATGAACTGGACACCTCATACTACACAGCCATACACAGCCATACACAGCCATACACAGCCATACACAGCCATACACAGCCATACACAGCCACCCGCGCACAACAATCGAATCAAGTCGAGACGGTCAGCACAGCTCGGCTTTCACCGAGCCCTACAAAACAGCCACACGTGGCTGCACCGACATGATGTAGGAGCGCCCACAACAGCCAGCGCCTAGTCAACGCTGTGAGGCGACGAGATGACGCGTATCCGACACCACAGCACACACGAGCAAGACATGTGCTGCTGCCACTCTGGACATCCTCCACGACGACTTGGAAGCCGTCAAGCAAAGTGTCGGTGGCACTGGAGGTACCCAACAGTAGCCACAACAGCCAGCAGCGGAGAGGAGCACGACGGAGCAGCGTGGGAGCAAAGAGGCGCGCGCAAAACATCAAGCTACGGTTGTAGAGCAAAGACGGGGCCTCACCGGGAATCGAACCCGGGACCTCTCGCACCCGAAGCGAGAATCATACCACTAGACCACGAGGCCACTCCAAACAGTTTTACCCCTACCAACTTCGAAAACGATTTACGCCTCTATACCGTACACCACACGCCACTACGCACGCTTGCACAACACAACGACCAGCCACCTACCGGCTTCTACCTCCACAACCTCAACCAGCCGCCGCGATCGACCGCTATGCTCACTTGCACGAACTATCCTATTTCCACCCACGCACACACATTACGAACTCAACACTGCACGATACCTCTCATGCAAGCAACCCACTGCTGTGTCACTCCGACGGACAGCGCCAGAAATGAACTGGACACCTCATACTACACAGCCATACACAGCCATACACAGCCATACACAGCCATACACAGCCACCCGCGCACAACAATCGAATCAAGTCGAGACGGTCAGCACAGCTCGGCTTTCACCGAGCCCTACAAAACAGCCACACGTGGCTGCACCGACATGATGTAGGAGCGCCCACAACAGCCAGCGCCTAGTCAACGCTGTGAGGCGACGAGATGACGCGTATCCGACACCACAGCACACACGAGCAAGACATGTGCTGCTGCCACTCTGGACATCCTCCACGACGACTTGGAAGCCGTCAAGCAAAGTGTCGGTGGCACTGGAGGTACCCAACAGTAGCCACAACAGCCAGCAGCGGAGAGGAGCACGACGGAGCAGCGTGGGAGCAAAGAGGCGCGCGCAAAACATCAAGCTACGGTTGTAGAGCAAAGACGGGGCCTCACCGGGAATCGAACCCGGGACCTCTCGCACCCGAAGCGAGAATCATACCACTAGACCACGAGGCCACTCCAAACAGTTTTACCCCTACCAACTTCGAAAACGATTTACGCCTCTATACCGTACACCACACGCCACTACGCACGCTTGCACAACACAACGACCAGCCACCTACCGGCTTCTACCTCCACAACCTCAACCAGCCGCCGCGATCGACCGCTATGCTCACTTGCACGAACTATCCTATTTCCACCCACGCACACACATTACGAACTCAACACTGCACGATACCTCTCATGCAAGCAACCCACTGCTGTGTCACTCCGACGGACAGCGCCAGAAATGAACTGGACACCTCATAGCCATACACAGCCATACACAGCCATACACAGCCATACACAGCCACCCGCGCACAACAATCGAATCAAGTCGAGACGGTCAGCACAGCTCGGCTTTCACCGAGCCCTACAAAACAGCCACACGTGGCTGCACCGACATGATGTAGGAGCGCCCACAACAGCCAGCGCCTAGTCAACGCTGTGAGGCGACGAGATGACGCGTATCCGACACCACAGCACACACGAGCAAGACATGTGCTGCTGCCACTCTGGACATCCTCCACGACGACTTGGAAGCCGTCAAGCAAAGTGTCGGTGGCACTGGAGGTACCCAACAGTAGCCACAACAGCCAGCAGCGGAGAGGAGCACGACGGAGCAGCGTGGGAGCAAAGAGGCGCGCGCAAAACATCAAGCTACGGTTGTAGAGCAAAGACGGGGCCTCACCGGGAATCGAACCCGGGACCTCTCGCACCCGAAGCGAGAATCATACCACTAGACCACGAGGCCACTCCAAACAGTTTTACCCCTACCAACTTCGAAAACGATTTACGCCTCTATACCGTACACCACACGCCACTACGCACGCTTGCACAACACAACGACCAGCCACCTACCGGCTTCTACCTCCACAACCTCAACCAGCCGCCGCGATCGACCGCTATGCTCACTTGCACGAACTATCCTATTTCCACCCACGCACACACATTACGAACTCAACACTGCACGATACCTCTCATGCAAGCAACCCACTGCTGTGTCACTCCGACGGACAGCGCCAGAAATGAACTGGACACCTCATACTACACAGCCATACACAGCCATACACAGCCATACACAGCCATACACAGCCATACACAGCCATACACAGCCACCCGCGCACAACAATCGAATCAAGTCGAGACGGTCAGCACAGCTCGGCTTTCACCGAGCCCTACAAAACAGCCACACGTGGCTGCACCGACATGATGTAGGAGCGCCCACAACAGCCAGCGCCTAGTCAACGCTGTGAGGCGACGAGATGACGCGTATCCGACACCACAGCACACACGAGCAAGACATGTGCTGCTGCCACTCTGGACATCCTCCACGACGACTTGGAAGCCGTCAAGCAAAGTGTCGGTGGCACTGGAGGTACCCAACAGTAGCCACAACAGCCAGCAGCGGAGAGGAGCACGACGGAGCAGCGTGGGAGCAAAGAGGCGCGCGCAAAACATCAAGCTACGGTTGTAGAGCAAAGACGGGGCCTCACCGGGAATCGAACCCGGGACCTCTCGCACCCGAAGCGAGAATCATACCACTAGACCACGAGGCCACTCCAAACAGTTTTACCCCTACCAACTTCGAAAACGATTTACGCCTCTATACCGTACACCACACGCCACTACGCACGCTTGCACAACACAACGACCAGCCACCTACCGGCTTCTACCTCCACAACCTCAACCAGCCGCCGCGATCGACCGCTATGCTCACTTGCACGAACTATCCTATTTCCACCCACGCACACACATTACGAACTCAACACTGCACGATACCTCTCATGCAAGCAACCCACTGCTGTGTCACTCCGACGGACAGCGCCAGAAATGAACTGGACACCTCATACTACACAGCCATACACAGCCATACACAGCCATACACAGCCATACACAGCCATACACAGCCATACACAGCCACCCGCGCACAACAATCGAATCAAGTCGAGACGGTCAGCACAGCTCGGCTTTCACCGAGCCCTACAAAACAGCCACACGTGGCTGCACCGACATGATGTAGGAGCGCCCACAACAGCCAGCGCCTAGTCAACGCTGTGAGGCGACGAGATGACGCGTATCCGACACCACAGCACACACGAGCAAGACATGTGCTGCTGCCACTCTGGACATCCTCCACGACGACTTGGAAGCCGTCAAGCAAAGTGTCGGTGGCACTGGAGGTACCCAACAGTAGCCACAACAGCCAGCAGCGGAGAGGAGCACGACGGAGCAGCGTGGGAGCAAAGAGGCGCGCGCAAAACATCAAGCTACGGTTGTAGAGCAAAGACGGGGCCTCACCGGGAATCGAACCCGGGACCTCTCGCACCCGAAGCGAGAATCATACCACTAGACCACGAGGCCACTCCAAACAGTTTTACCCCTACCAACTTCGAAAACGATTTACGCCTCTATACCGTACACCACACGCCACTACGCACGCTTGCACAACACAACGACCAGCCACCTACCGGCTTCTACCTCCACAACCTCAACCAGCCGCCGCGATCGACCGCTATGCTCACTTGCACGAACTATCCTATTTCCACCCACGCACACACATTACGAACTCAACACTGCACGATACCTCTCATGCAAGCAACCCACTGCTGTGTCACTCCGACGGACAGCGCCAGAAATGAACTGGACACCTCATACTACACAGCCATACACAGCCATACACAGCCATACACAGCCATACACAGCCATACACAGCCATACACAGCCATACACAGCCACCCGCGCACAACAATCGAATCAAGTCGAGACGGTCAGCACAGCTCGGCTTTCACCGAGCCCTACAAAACAGCCACACGTGGCTGCACCGACATGATGTAGGAGCGCCCACAACAGCCAGCGCCTAGTCAACGCTGTGAGGCGACGAGATGACGCGTATCCGACACCACAGCACACACGAGCAAGACATGTGCTGCTGCCACTCTGGACATCCTCCACGACGACTTGGAAGCCGTCAAGCAAAGTGTCGGTGGCACTGGAGGTACCCAACAGTAGCCACAACAGCCAGCAGCGGAGAGGAGCACGACGGAGCAGCGTGGGAGCAAAGAGGCGCGCGCAAAACATCAAGCTACGGTTGTAGAGCAAAGACGGGGCCTCACCGGGAATCGAACCCGGGACCTCTCGCACCCGAAGCGAGAATCATACCACTAGACCACGAGGCCACTCCAAACAGTTTTACCCCTACCAACTTCGAAAACGATTTACGCCTCTATACCGTACACCACACGCCACTACGCACGCTTGCACAACACAACGACCAGCCACCTACCGGCTTCTACCTCCACAACCTCAACCAGCCGCCGCGATCGACCGCTATGCTCACTTGCACGAACTATCCTATTTCCACCCACGCACACACATTACGAACTCAACACTGCACGATACCTCTCATGCAAGCAACCCACTGCTGTGTCACTCCGACGGACAGCGCCAGAAATGAACTGGACACCTCATACTACACAGCCATACACAGCCATACACAGCCATACACAGCCATACACAGCCATACACAGCCATACACAGCCACCCGCGCACAACAATCGAATCAAGTCGAGACGGTCAGCACAGCTCGGCTTTCACCGAGCCCTACAAAACAGCCACACGTGGCTGCACCGACATGATGTAGGAGCGCCCACAACAGCCAGCGCCTAGTCAACGCTGTGAGGCGACGAGATGACGCGTATCCGACACCACAGCACACACGAGCAAGACATGTGCTGCTGCCACTCTGGACATCCTCCACGACGACTTGGAAGCCGTCAAGCAAAGTGTCGGTGGCACTGGAGGTACCCAACAGTAGCCACAACAGCCAGCAGCGGAGAGGAGCACGACGGAGCAGCGTGGGAGCAAAGAGGCGCGCGCAAAACATCAAGCTACGGTTGTAGAGCAAAGACGGGGCCTCACCGGGAATCGAACCCGGGACCTCTCGCACCCGAAGCGAGAATCATACCACTAGACCACGAGGCCACTCCAAACAGTTTTACCCCTACCAACTTCGAAAACGATTTACGCCTCTATACCGTACACCACACGCCACTACGCACGCTTGCACAACACAACGACCAGCCACCTACCGGCTTCTACCTCCACAACCTCAACCAGCCGCCGCGATCGACCGCTATGCTCACTTGCACGAACTATCCTATTTCCACCCACGCACACACATTACGAACTCAACACTGCACGATACCTCTCATGCAAGCAACCCACTGCTGTGTCACTCCGACGGACAGCGCCAGAAATGAACTGGACACCTCATACTACACAGCCATACACAGCCATACACAGCCATACACAGCCATACACAGCCATACACAGCCATACACAGCCACCCGCGCACAACAATCGAATCAAGTCGAGACGGTCAGCACAGCTCGGCTTTCACCGAGCCCTACAAAACAGCCACACGTGGCTGCACCGACATGATGTAGGAGCGCCCACAACAGCCAGCGCCTAGTCAACGCTGTGAGGCGACGAGATGACGCGTATCCGACACCACAGCACACACGAGCAAGACATGTGCTGCTGCCACTCTGGACATCCTCCACGACGACTTGGAAGCCGTCAAGCAAAGTGTCGGTGGCACTGGAGGTACCCAACAGTAGCCACAACAGCCAGCAGCGGAGAGGAGCACGACGGAGCAGCGTGGGAGCAAAGAGGCGCGCGCAAAACATCAAGCTACGGTTGTAGAGCAAAGACGGGGCCTCACCGGGAATCGAACCCGGGACCTCTCGCACCCGAAGCGAGAATCATACCACTAGACCACGAGGCCACTCCAAACAGTTTTACCCCTACCAACTTCGAAAACGATTTACGCCTCTATACCGTACACCACACGCCACTACGCACGCTTGCACAACACAACGACCAGCCACCTACCGGCTTCTACCTCCACAACCTCAACCAGCCGCCGCGATCGACCGCTATGCTCACTTGCACGAACTATCCTATTTCCACCCACGCACACACATTACGAACTCAACACTGCACGATACCTCTCATGCAAGCAACCCACTGCTGTGTCACTCCGACGGACAGCGCCAGAAATGAACTGGACACCTCATACTACACAGCCATACACAGCCATACACAGCCATACACAGCCATACACAGCCACCCGCGCACAACAATCGAATCAAGTCGAGACGGTCAGCACAGCTCGGCTTTCACCGAGCCCTACAAAACAGCCACACGTGGCTGCACCGACATGATGTAGGAGCGCCCACAACAGCCAGCGCCTAGTCAACGCTGTGAGGCGACGAGATGACGCGTATCCGACACCACAGCACACACGAGCAAGACATGTGCTGCTGCCACTCTGGACATCCTCCACGACGACTTGGAAGCCGTCAAGCAAAGTGTCGGTGGCACTGGAGGTACCCAACAGTAGCCACAACAGCCAGCAGCGGAGAGGAGCACGACGGAGCAGCGTGGGAGCAAAGAGGCGCGCGCAAAACATCAAGCTACGGTTGTAGAGCAAAGACGGGGCCTCACCGGGAATCGAACCGGGACCTCTCGCACCCGAAGCGAGAATCATACCACTAGACCACGAGGCCACTCCAAACAGTTTTACCCCTACCAACTTCGAAAACGATTTACGCCTCTATACCGTACACCACACGCCACTACGCACGCTTGCACAACACAACGACCAGCCACCTACCGGCTTCTACCTCCACAACCTCAACCAGCCGCCGCGATCGACCGCTATGCTCACTTGCACGAACTATCCTATTTCCACCCACGCACACACATTACGAACTCAACACTGCACGATACCTCTCATGCAAGCAACCCACTGCTGTGTCACTCCGACGGACAGCGCCAGAAATGAACTGGACACCTCATACTACACAGCCATACACAGCCATACACAGCCATACACAGCCATACACAGCCATACACAGCCATACACAGCCATACACAGCCATACACAGCCACCCGCGCACAACAATCGAATCAAGTCGAGACGGTCAGCACAGCTCGGCTTTCACCGAGCCCTACAAAACAGCCACACGTGGCTGCACCGACATGATGTAGGAGCGCCCACAACAGCCAGCGCCTAGTCAACGCTGTGAGGCGACGAGATGACGCGTATCCGACACCACAGCACACACGAGCAAGACATGTGCTGCTGCCACTCTGGACATCCTCCACGACGACTTGGAAGCCGTCAAGCAAAGTGTCGGTGGCACTGGAGGTACCCAACAGTAGCCACAACAGCCAGCAGCGGAGAGGAGCACGACGGAGCAGCGTGGGAGCAAAGAGGCGCGCGCAAAACATCAAGCTACGGTTGTAGAGCAAAGACGGGGCCTCACCGGGAATCGAACCCGGGACCTCTCGCACCCGAAGCGAGAATCATACCACTAGACCACGAGGCCACTCCAAACAGTTTTACCCCTACCAACTTCGAAAACGATTTACGCCTCTATACCGTACACCACACGCCACTACGCACGCTTGCACAACACAACGACCAGCCACCTACCGGCTTCTACCTCCACAACCTCAACCAGCCGCCGCGATCGACCGCTATGCTCACTTGCACGAACTATCCTATTTCCACCCACGCACACACATTACGAACTCAACACTGCACGATACCTCTCATGCAAGCAACCCACTGCTGTGTCACTCCGACGGACAGCGCCAGAAATGAACTGGACACCTACACAGCCATACACAGCCATACACAGCCATACACAGCCATACACAGCCATACACAGCCATACACAGCCACCCGCGCACAACAATCGAATCAAGTCGAGACGGTCAGCACAGCTCGGCTTTCACCGAGCCCTACAAAACAGCCACACGTGGCTGCACCGACATGATGTAGGAGCGCCCACAACAGCCAGCGCCTAGTCAACGCTGTGAGGCGACGAGATGACGCGTATCCGACACCACAGCACACACGAGCAAGACATGTGCTGCTGCCACTCTGGACATCCTCCACGACGACTTGGAAGCCGTCAAGCAAAGTGTCGGTGGCACTGGAGGTACCCAACAGTAGCCACAACAGCCAGCAGCGGAGAGGAGCACGACGGAGCAGCGTGGGAGCAAAGAGGCGCGCGCAAAACATCAAGCTACGGTTGTAGAGCAAAGACGGGGCCTCACCGGGAATCGAACCCGGGACCTCTCGCACCCGAAGCGAGAATCATACCACTAGACCACGAGGCCACTCCAAACAGTTTTACCCCTACCAACTTCGAAAACGATTTACGCCTCTATACCGTACACCACACGCCACTACGCACGCTTGCACAACACAACGACCAGCCACCTACCGGCTTCTACCTCCACAACCTCAACCAGCCGCCGCGATCGACCGCTATGCTCACTTGCACGAACTATCCTATTTCCACCCACGCACACACATTACGAACTCAACACTGCACGATACCTCTCATGCAAGCAACCCACTGCTGTGTCACTCCGACGGACAGCGCCAGAAATGAACTGGACACCTCATACTACACAGCCATACACAGCCATACACAGCCATACACAGCCATACACAGCCACCCGCGCACAACAATCGAATCAAGTCGAGACGGTCAGCACAGCTCGGCTTTCACCGAGCCCTACAAAACAGCCACACGTGGCTGCACCGACATGATGTAGGAGCGCCCACAACAGCCAGCGCCTAGTCAACGCTGTGAGGCGACGAGATGACGCGTATCCGACACCACAGCACACACGAGCAAGACATGTGCTGCTGCCACTCTGACATCCTCCACGACGACTTGGAAGCCGTCAAGCAAAGTGTCGGTGGCACTGGAGGTACCCAACAGTAGCCACAACAGCCAGCAGCGGAGAGGAGCACGACGGAGCAGCGTGGGAGCAAAGAGGCGCGCGCAAAACATCAAGCTACGGTTGTAGAGCAAAGACGGGGCCTCACCGGGAATCGAACCCGACCTCTCGCACCCGAAGCGAGAATCATACCACTAGACCACGAGGCCACTCCAAACAGTTTTACCCCCTACCAACTTCGAAAACGATTTACGCCTCTATACCGTACACCACACGCCACTACGCACGCTTGCACAACACAACGACCAGCCACCTACCGGCTTCTACCTCCACAACCTCAACCAGCCGCCGCGATCGACCGCTATGCTCACTTGCACGAACTATCCTATTTCCACCCACGCACACACATTACGAACTCAACACTGCACGATACCTCTCATGCAAGCAACCCACTGCTGTGTCACTCCGACGGACAGCGCCAGAAATGAACTGGACACCTCATACTACACAGCCATACACAGCCATACACAGCCATACACAGCCATACACAGCCATACACAGCCATACACAGCCACCCGCGCACAACAATCGAATCAAGTCGAGACGGTCAGCACAGCTCGGCTTTCACCGAGCCCTACAAAACAGCCACACGTGGCTGCACCGACATGATGTAGGAGCGCCCACAACAGCCAGCGCCTAGTCAACGCTGTGAGGCGACGAGATGACGCGTATCCGACACCACAGCACACACGAGCAAGACATGTGCTGCTGCCACTCTGACATCCTCCACGACGACTTGGAAGCCGTCAAGCAAAGTGTCGGTGGCACTGGAGGTACCCAACAGTAGCCACAACAGCCAGCAGCGGAGAGGAGCACGACGGAGCAGCGTGGGAGCAAAGAGGCGCGCGCAAAACATCAAGCTACGGTTGTAGAGCAAAGACGGGGCCTCACCGGGAATCGAACCCGGGACCTCTCGCACCCGAAGCGAGAATCATACCACTAGACCACGAGGCCACTCCAAACAGTTTTACCCCTACCAACTTCGAAAACGATTTACGCCTCTATACCGTACACCACACGCCACTACGCACGCTTGCACAACACAACGACCAGCCACCTACCGGCTTCTACCTCCACAACCTCAACCAGCCGCCGCGATCGACCGCTATGCTCACTTGCACGAACTATCCTATTTCCACCCACGCACACACATTACGAACTCAACACTGCACGATACCTCTCATGCAAGCAACCCACTGCTGTGTCACTCCGACGGACAGCGCCAGAAATGAACTGGACACCTCATACTACACAGCCATACACAGCCATACACAGCCATACACAGCCATACACAGCCACCCGCGCACAACAATCGAATCAAGTCGAGACGGTCAGCACAGCTCGGCTTTCACCGAGCCCTACAAAACAGCCACACGTGGCTGCACCGACATGATGTAGGAGCGTCCACAACAGCCAGCGCCTAGTCAACGCTGTGAAGCGACGGATGGCAGAGAAAAAGCAAAATCTATTAGGTAGTGTATTCCGCCAAAGTGAAAGAAGTACATCGCATTATCGCTATCCAATTAATGATAGTACTGACTCTCATGTAATCATGGTAGAATCGCAGTGGATCCCATTTGCACTAGCCATGAATCAATCTAGACACCGATTGAAGAGCTCGCTAGATAATTCGCATTGCATGCCTCTTCAAATGGTAATAAACGGTGAAGGTGGTTCTGGAAAAGTTGGTTGATTCGGCATATCGTTAAAGATATGCATAACGTGTTTGGCGAGCACGAGGCTACGCGCCGAACGTCAAAGAGGACCCTTTTACTTGTGCACCAAGGCACAGCCGCATTTAACATTAAAGGTATGACTTTGTGTTCTGCACTAGGGTTCTCATCATTTTCGAAATCGGCGTTTTCGGTCGTGTACAAATCTCTGACTGAAACGAAATGTGAGCCGACGAAGCTAAAGCAAATGCAAGAGAGATTTAAGGACGTGTATCTCGTAGTTATAGATGAATTTAGTATGGTTTCGTGTGGGATGCTTTATTGGATTCTCACTCAGAAGAACCATTCGGACGTAGATATATATATTTTACAGGAGATACAGCCCAATTAGACCCTGTCGTACCCTGTTCGTTATCTACTCCGCTGTCAAAAATCACAAACGAAGTTCAGCGTCGTGGAAAAGAACTTTGGAATGACATTAAACACGTTTCTATGCTAACAAGCCAAAATAGAGGCAAACTTGATCCGGAGTGGTTTAGTGCTCTTAGTAGATTACGCCGAAAACAACCCACCCAAGCCGATATAGATCTCTTTAATACACGCAGTTTGCAGATAATCAACGAGCCTACTTGGGCAGCTAAAGCGAAGCATATTACGTACAAAAATGTCGATGTAGATTCCGCTAATGAGAAACGCGTCCATTTGGCGAACGTACCGATTTTACACATTTCATCGCAGCATGCAGTGCAGCAAAAGAGATTAACTACTAAAGAGATATCCCATCAGGAACCGCTCGTGCACTCTTGGCCGACGCTCAAGCAAAAATAGTAATCACGACCGAGTAGTCGCTAACAAAATCAAGTTGTGTGTTGGAGCACCCGTGACGTTAACGCTTAACATGGCCCAGGCTGCTGGTTTATGTAATGGCACTAACGCTGAAGCTTATGACTTTTTGTTCGTGTCTGGAAGCGACCTGCCAATCGTACTAGTACAAATAAAAGATACGTATCTTGGCCCTTCACTTTTGACCGACGTGCCAAATAACGTCCCAATAGTACCAAAAGATACGTCATGGGGAAAAGAATCCAGCGATCTTCGTGTTGTGCGCAGAGGAATCCCACTTAGACTAGCATATGCGATGACGGTCCATAAAGTACAGGGTCTCACTTGCCCACAGGTTGTTTTCCACTCAAATTCTATTCCAAACATAGCTTTCACGTATGTGGCTCTCTCACGAATTAGACACCGAAGCTCAATCGTACTAACCCACCGCCTAGCACTTGACAAACCTACAGCCCCTCCCGCTCAGTTAGAGGTGCTCGAACGAGAAAATAACCGCGTTTCCGAAGCTGTCAGCCGTACAATGGAGAATGCAACCCTCATCGTAGCTCGCATGAAATTGATTGCATTGGAGCATAATAGCTTAGTTTTGCCGCGTTAGTTTTACCAAAAATTGCGGGCAGAATAGCGACTTCGGCTTGTATTTAGTTCTATCGCGTAACTCACTGGTGGAGGCGGGAATAACGGCGGCCTCGCTACATGTTCTCTTTGGAGAACACGCAGGTCATTTCTGAAGCTTCGATAGTCCTCTGACCGAAAATATCGCTACAGGGTAGCATTGCCATACTGCAGTCGCCACGACTGACAACCCTCAATTAGATGTTGTGAACCAGGGTCAACGCTGTCGTGTTATGTCGACATATTGGTGAGTCGATGGACCCTGTCATCAATCCAGGAACAGCACCTCGGTGAATTCTACGAGGAGGGCACGGGCGAGTACTTGCTCACGGGTAACGAGATAAGCGGTACGAACGTAAGAGTATTAGGCATAAATAACCGTTACTGACAATTTACTTTAATGACAAACAGCTCAGTACACTAGTAACCAATTAAGCGGCACCAAGTTCGTCAACCGCGACTCGCAGAACTCAACAAGCCTTCCACTACCCAGATAACAAATTTACGCTGTAGGTTTGGCATCCAGACGCTAACCTACCACCTTTAGCGCGGCTGGTTGCACCAGAAGAAAGAACCCAAATAACTTTGTGCGTGCTAAAAATCTGCACAGAGCATCTGCATTATCGACACCGCCGAATGACGTGCGTATTGCTGCCTGTAACAGTGATCAGATGGTTGGCGCATCGAGTGTCGAAAGGGTTAACCCTTTCGTGGTTAATGGGGGCATTTTGCCCCTTTTCATGCTAAATGACAAAACCTGGGAGTGCAACCCCATGAAAGGGGCATTTTGCCCCCTTCATTATAAAAGTTTTATCTCCTCACCTACTTTTAAAACTACCAATCAAAATGCTCTAAGCCATTGTACTTTACACGAGATCACTGAAATTTACCAGAGCATCAGGCATGAGACACTTTGATGTCGTAAATTACGCGGCCTTCCACCCAACGACTGGTGTACGATTTTCAATACAAAAACTTAAATACATTCCCAGTTTTGGACTGTCGTGTGTATTTCTATACAAAACCCAAAGCACACCCCTATCAAAAGCCAAGATGCGAACTTCATTTACTGACGAGGAAGACAAGCAGCTCGTCCAAGCCGCAAGGACGTATGAGGATGCAGGGCAGCGGGGGTCGTGGGTTGCTGTGGCGCACACGCTACGGCCTACAGCGCGTGAACCAGAGGCGTTACGGCAGCGTCTGAGGGCGCTGAAGCGCACGTGGGGCAACGACTTGGCCCATTTTCCCCGAGCTTCTATACACCCGTGCGTCGACCAAGAGGAAGGCCCACATCGGTTGCGCGCCAGCTCCGTGAGCTGGCCACAACAACCACCCCAAGGATTCGCCGAACAATGTCGCGGAGGCTAAGACCAGACGTGCTGCAGACACCAACACCGCAATTGCCGCAGACGTCAGGACCTGACGCGTCGCAAGCACCAACATCACAATCGCCGCAGACAGCAGCACCGCAAAGGCCGCAGACGCCACAATCGCCGCAGCCACCAGGGACAGACGTGCCGCAGACATTGACGCCACAAAGGCCGCAGACGCCAACGCCACAATCGCCGCTAAGATCAAGTCCACAATCATCGCTGACGTCGAGACGTCAAGACCAACAGTCACAAGAGGCACAGATCCCACCAAAAGATGACTCACAGATACACACACCGTCACTCCGTCCGACGACCGCAGAAGATGTTATTGCAGCCACATTTGCGGGTATTTCCCGTCGAGCAGTTGAGGCGGGTGTCGGTTGCAGTCACGAAAATGTGGGTGAGTTGATGCCGGCAGGTGTCAGCATGCTACTAACGGCGTTGGGAGACATCAGCAGCAGTGATATTTTCCTAGACATTGGTTCTGGACTAGGGAACATCGTAGCTCAGGTTGTGCTGGCTACTGAAGTTGGTCGCGCGATCGGAATTGAACTGCGCGAACAAGTGCAGCAAGTTGGAGCCAAAGCAATGAGCAGCAGTCCTTACGTGTCGGTGTTTCAACAGAAAGCTGTCCTTGTTCGCAAGGATGTTGCTGATATTCCACTAGGGATGACCTTTCCTTTTGCGGAGGCCTCTATCTCTACTGGAACAATGTGCTGTTCGAGCCTCGTGTGGTCGAGTACGTCAAGGAACAGTTGCGCTATATGCCAGGCATTCGCCTCCTTGTTAGTTTACGAACCTATGTCCGCGTCACAGACCTCTGTGCTACAGTGCATTCTGCGCGACTTTTACGTTGGATTCAGTGCTCAATCTGCCTTGCAGCTGGAAAAACGCTAAGCAAGATGTCTTCGTGTATAAGTTGAAACTGAGTTAGTGAGGAATTTATATAATGAAAGTCAAATAAATACACACGTTGAAGTGACATTAGTGTCTTGCATTAGCATACTCAAAACAAGATAAAAACACACATTGTAGTGCAAATACTCAGTATTCAACTTGATCGAGTTGGCTATAAAACGATACTGCGCACTACGTTGTTTTGCTCGGTGCCACCGCCTTGCTTCATCTTGTACAAATCTGAACTTGTTCGTACTTTTCCCTTGTCCGAGAAGAGTCGACGCGGAAGATAGTACCTATAATACTTCTCCCAGCACGTCCACGTTAGGTGTGGGCATGTATATGGCTTGGTGGACGATGCATGGACTACTTGACACACACAAACCCCGTATAGAACACAGTAATCGGTAACTTCGGTCGCATACCGATCTTCCCAGCGGCAAACGACTCATTGCCTCCTCTTGCGATTCATCTCGGCAAAGACTTGCTTCGACGACACTACCGAACAGCGCTTCTGTGGACTCGCAGCAAACCCCTCTTGACTACCACTACCTGCCACCCACACAGAACTTGCTGGCGACCGGAGATTCGCTACCTCATCCGAACTAGTCCCGGCAAACAACATGCGACGCTCACTCGGAGCTTCTTTCCACTTCCCCGATAAGAGCTCGGACATCAACTGGACAACGAAATCCCGATGAGCGTCACGGTCAGCGCTTAGATCTAGTGCTAGCTTTCGCGTAATATAGGCATTAGACCTAGCAATGTCGACTAATGCCATTCCAAGCTTTTGTGCCACTTCTTGAATGTGTGACCGTCCGTAACAGAAAATCTGCCCCGAATTTGATCTAACCTGTCCACACCTTGCATATAGATGTTGTACTGCTTGACGCATGTTGGGGCGCTAAACAAACGCTTTTCGGCTCGAATCTGACGTGTCACGGTAGTTAGGATCGATGCATCAGCATTCGATATAACAGCAACAACTGCACTATCAAACCAGGACGCAGCAACAATATTGTGTGTAGTGGAGACAGCTTGTCGAGAAATCCTCTTGAAAACTCTTTTTTTCCGATCAGCACGTGTTGGGGGAAGTGTGCGCTGGATTTTCGCACTGTTCCGCGAGCATAGAGCCCTTTCACTCTCAATGCTTCCAGTAGTTTGACCGAGGTGTAGTAGTTGTCTGAACTCACTATACGACGAGTACCATAAAGTGGTATCACGACCTCCAAAACACATTGACGCATGGCAGATGACTTTGAGAGCTCCTCATCCAAGGCAACGGCTTCTTCGACGGTTGTCACGCCTGCAAGACGATCGGTAATGGCGCTCTCACAATGCAAGCGGAAGTTCAAAGAAATCCACGAAGTGGCGCAGCAAAGCATATATATCCGGAAGTGATACTTGCCCCCTGGTTTCATCGGATTGTAGACAATTAGCGGTTTTCCATACTTTGATCGACATGCAATACTCGCTTCGTCTAGCGCCACGTTTCTCCCGACATCCACGTACTTTGATCCAGTGGACTTCAGCAAGTTCAGCAGCGGTCTAATCCTAGCCGCTTGGTCTGGCTCTGAGTTGCTCGGCGCGACGCACTGAAACGTGAAGGCCTGGCGGAGTAACTTAAAGCGCTTCAACTTCATAACGTTGTCGAGGCCAACTGCATTCCCCCAAAAACTGCGTCTTCCACTTGAGCGCCCCAGTAATTTGCAATTTCGCCTTTGTCCACTAAAGCCATGTAGAATAGAATGCCAAGAAAACTCATTATTTCTTCAAGTGTGAACGGTTTGTCCAGTGCATTACCGTTCACGCGAGCATAGGTATTCGTTTCACCAACTACCTGCTGCCAAAAATATACTGGAATATAGGCGAAAAAGCTTGAGGATGCGGAGTGCTCGAAAATGTAGCGATACTCTGGCTTCAAACGTGTTGTGGTTGTTGTGTCCTCATGACAGAAGAGGTCCTCTGGTTCATCCAAATGTGATTCAGGTTCAAATCGAAATTTTTTCATCGTTTCTACTTCGGCGACAGTGCTTGGACGCACTGTCGGTGGATCGAACGTCTCCATGAACTGCTCCAATGTATCAATGGGCTCATTGATCTGCACTCGCTCACCTGGGTCCACGGCGCAAAGTTGGCGCCACCCTGGACCAGTTGCCCTACCGTGTAATGAAGTATAGTTGGTGTGGCCACGCTGAACCGTACTCAGCGTCATTGGTTCGACATGGGACTGGAACTGAGAGTTAAGTCACCTTACCTGGTACGAACCCTTCACGATGGGGCACACACGTCCCACAATGTACGCGTTACCAACACCCACATACTTTTTCGTAGTAATCCAGCCCTCCTTTGCAGGCGCAAATGCGACCAATGTGTCCACGTACAAAGCTGCTAGTATTGGTGACTGGCCAGTGGTGTCCCTGGCCTGGGTTGTAATTGGTGGTGTGGCGAGGGTGTCGCTCCCATGTGCTTGGGATAACCTTGTAGGCGTAGCAATAGTATCGTCTACAGTCGGGTAACTTGAATTGGAAGTGGTGCTCATAGATTCGTGTTGAGTCTGAGGCATTTCTACTTCGGCTGTTGCCGTATCTCCGTCTCTTCCTTGACGTGTCAACGTCACCGAGGTCGATATCGTCTTCGGTGGATGAACAAACCCCTCTTCAGCCACTCTGAGCGGGCTAACATAATCCTCTGCCGTCAGTGCAGCAACCAGGCTTCGGCGTCGCGCTTGTCCTTGCGAAAAGTTTGCTTGACTTGTGGTTGAATTATTGACTGGTTTTGGTTTATTCTTAGAGCCGAGAGGTCTTCCCCGCTTCCGCCTTGGTGGCGAACTAGAGGAGGGTGATGGCGCCGCGCGCTTCGTAGGTCGTCTTGTCATCGGGGCTGGCTTCTTCTCGACGCTCTCAATTCAGTTGTGTGCCAGTGGATGATTCGTGCTGATCAACAACGTCTTACAGGTATTTCATAGTGTTATTTTCAGTAAAGAGCACATTTTATAGTATACGTTAGTCAAATCTATAATGTCTGAGAAATTTTATTTTCATACCTAATTCCAGATATATTCATTCATAACGTATTCCATAGAGTTATCAAGATTCATACACCCTTTGGAATCGTGATGGCTTGCGCTATGCTAAAGCGCTTGACGCGCAATGACCGGCGGTGGCCGCGGCCGATACGTTCTTTTGACCACAAAATACAATTCGAAATCGGCATACCTAGCACGCGGAGTGCAAAGTGCTGTCTACGTCAGAATGAATCACGACGCCCAGTAATGTAATCACCCACTATGGCGTCGCACACACCAGGTACTCGACAATCAGATGACTCCGAAGTGTAACAGCAATCTATGTTAGTCTGCACAACAGCCTGCTTGGTCTGGAGGCTCAAGAAGACGTATTAGAGCCTGGAGGGCGCGCGGGAGCTGGCGATTCCGCGCCATTATCAATCATATCATTTCATTCCATTGGATAATGGCGCGGAATCACCAGCTCCCGCGCGCCCTCCAGGTGGGGAAGCTGCACATCGTCGAGATAGAAGTGGGATAGGTAGTTTACACGAAATCTTTCAATTTTACTTTCAGTTCCTGCTCTCTGGAGGCTGCTTATTGTCCAATCACTTCAAGTCTTCGTCTTTTTGCGAAAGACAGAATTATCGCCCAATGCAAATATTCTACAGCGAAGTACCGTAGTTTATGAAAGGGGGCAAAATGCACCCTTTCATGGCTTAACAACTTAGCTTGTATAGTATAGTGAAAATAAGTCAACATGCCGGTTCACAAAAGGGTTAAGAAGCAGGCGAGAACATACTTGAAAACATTACCCAGTACATCACGGGCAAGGTGATAATCAACAGTGTGAGCAAAAATGACTGCAAGATTACACTCCCTTCGACTATCGACTTGCCGGGAAGCAGAAAATATGCAGTACCTTTCAATGTTCTTTATTGTTGAGCTGCAATATATGTACTTGATAAAGGATTGGAATGGTGTGCCAGCCATTTGTTTTGTACGAAAAGCAGTAAATAGTTGACCTGTAAATGTTGGTGTAGATGTAGTTTAAACGAGGATACAAGAGCCAATGATATTTAAAGTCAAATGATACCTCTAAAGTTGTGCGCTAAAAAGTAACTTGACACTGGTTTAATTACATACAATACCCAAAACTGTTTGTTCATATAAGAGCAAATACTTGATTTTACGCAGGACTGGGCCAAGAACAAAAATGGAGATGTACTTAGCACATTCAGTCATAAAATATCGATCAACCTGAAAATGAATTTACGATTGACCGATTAAAGTATTTGCTTAATTATTTTAAAATGTTGCTTTGACATCTTTGCAGCAGAGCTCTCTTAACTACTGTCTACCTCAGCTGAGACCGAAGTGGGCCTTGATCGAGAAAACTGATGTATTGTGATCTGCAAGTTGGGCAAACTGTCAAAAATTGACAGTTTGGTTTTGACGATCTAGGGTGAAATGAACGAGGACCAAGAAGAACTCCGCCGCCAGCAGGCTATACGGGCAGCCGGAACGGCTTCGGACAACGTATAGACAGGTGAGCGCAGGCTGATCGCGCTTCGACAGACGCATTCATCCAGCAGCCCTCAGGTTCAGAGAGCCGTGACACGAGTCAGCGAACTCTGGAGACAATTATAGCTTGCTGAGCAAGCGTGTCTGGAGGCAGATACGCGCTGTGCACAAACCCGGGTGGAGGCATTAACCCGCCAGCGCCAGAGGCGTCTAGAAGCCCAAGATGAGCGTCGCAGTGCTGATCTTCGCGAGCTACACCAAGAGAGCAGTAATGTTTTCACGGCTGTTCAAGGTTTTGAGTTACCTGTAGCGAAGCGTTCCCGCAAGCATACCGGGGGCGACAGTGGTGGGGGTGCTCCAAAAAAAAGACGGTAGAGCTCATTGATCTTAGTAGAAGTAATAAGGAGTACACAGCTGTTGAGATGGATGTCAGAGCTTCGGAGGAGTCGCCTAAGTCGCAAAAAGGGGACCAAGATAATCAGGAAGAGGAAGATAAAAAGCACCAGCCAAAGGAGATGACAGTCACGCCGAATTTAAGGTGGACAAGGCAAAGGATGACTGTGAGGAGACAAGTAAAGGGAAAATTGAGGGTAGCGTGGTGGACATCGTGCATCAAAGGAAGACCGACAGCAAACAAGCCAGTGGTAATCGCCAGAGGAAACATAAACACATTAACCAGCTCATGCTCCCTTTGTTTCAAAGTGTCGGATTGATGAATACGGAGGTTGAAGTTTTCGAGGAGTCAAGCGCTAAATCGGGAGCTAGCAACGTTAATGAAACAAAACTGGACGGGTCGGAGACAACGCAGTGCTCGGATGAAGGTGGAGATGACTTGCAAGTCTAGTTGGCTGGTGAAGGAAACGACTCAGAACATGGCGACAAAGGACTAGTGAAAAAGGTGACGATGAGGTGAAAAGCGAGGCGGGTGGTGGCCAACCCATGTCTGAGGGTGATGAGGCGACAAAAGACACTAACGAAAAGGTTGGAAGCAAGATGGAGTGACCGCAGGACAAGTATGGAGGTGGAGAATCGGCCGGAGGAGCTGAACAAGTTGAAGGAGAAAATGAAAGCGACAACAATGGATCGGAACGGGTGGAGTCTGAGGACGATGGCTGCGACAGCAAAGCTTAGCAGCCGATGAGTCGATGTACGTCGACATAAGAGCGTTAATGAAGTCATTTTGCCAGTACTTAAAATGTATTTACACAAACGCTGTCTGTTACACTTGGCAAAGTTAGATAGTACTACTACCAGCAAGAAGTATTGTGAATATTGGGCTGCAATCGTTCTGAGAGTGTGGACACTCGAGTAAGTATAACGCATGGCGTTCTTCAGCGAGTATTTTTAATGTGTTAGAGCATGAAGACTTGGTGTTTATCATACAACCGAAATCACACTTACACTGGGTTACATTTGGCTTATAGCATCTTAAGATCTCGTTCATAAATGCCTACGAAACCTTTTTCAAATCATAAATTAACCGTTTCAGCTACTTCGCGATCCATAACGCAATTGAATACAAGTCAAATGCATCCCAGCTGTTAGCACCAGCACCTTCGATCATTGACTACTTCAAATTAGCATTATCGTACTTTCGTGGCTCTGAAGCACATAACAGCTCGCTCAATGTCAACTATTTATCGGCATTGACTTACGATCACATTCTGACCATGAGAAACAAAAACAACGAGTGTCATTAAAAGTATCAATCATTATTACGTAAACTTATCATGTTTAGACTTTCACAGAGAGGCTTTTAGTCTGTTATGTTACTTCAACGCCAAGCATCAAGTAGAAACTGGTAGATGGCAAGTCCTCACCATCTCCGTGACCACACCTTAGACGTCAGTACCTTCACCACTGCTATTATCGTACGAAATGCCCTCCGTATCGTCGCTAGCGCTGCTCATATTATTGTCGCCACTGCTCATACTATTGTCAGCACTGCTCATGCTGCTACCATCACTTCCAGCATCGGCGTACGGGTTTCTTCGGTTGTAGCATCTTGGTGACACGCCTTCGCGATTCTAACGCCCCCCTCCCTGTTGCTAGGTACTTTCAGCAAGCGACGCGGTTGCCCTGCCTCGAGTGGTTAGTCTCGATCGCGCGCGAGACGAAGGTGGAGAAGTTCCGGTTTTCGCCTCTCCAGTCTCACTCGCGGAGGTTTCATCATCTGCTCCACGAGAACTTCTACCCGCCATGAGCTTGGGTGCCTCAAGAAGGCGTAGCTAATGTTCTGCCCGGCGCAGGCTACGCGCCTCGGTCGTCACACACACCAATGTTTGAAATAACAAGCCATCGTTCATATCGGCCATCTCAGACACCCGATTGTAGCTTTGCTGCGCGGCTGACATCCTCGCCCAAGCTGCTTGCATCGTTGCTTCTTCGCAGTGCGACCCCAGCTCTAACACGCGGATATAGGCCGACAAGAACTCCTCAAATTTGGCATTCTCGTCATGAATCCCTCCTGGCGGCGATCTTCGACTGGGTCCATTGCAACTTAGCTTCAAAGTATAGCCTTAAGAAATATAAACAACGTGACTGTTAGACGCTTGATGCATGAAAAGCGAGCCGTGTGTTTCTTACGTACTTTTCGATTGTGCCGACATGACTGTCGCGAAGCACCATTTGTTCTGCGACGAGCTACAAGAAATATCCTCAATCTGGTAGATTCAAACGACTTCAACAGTGAGGTTTTGTATATTGCAACAGTTTTTTTTGCTTGAACTTGCGTATCACAGGAAGTCGATGCAGTCGCTAAAATAATATTACTTGTGAGATTTCATAAGCTCTAGCTGTCAATTGTGAATGGCATTTGTGCATCAAATTAACTCGCATCAAAACCACCCACTCGAAATCAACGCACATCAAAGCCGACACCGTTAGATGCATCGCAACTGAAACAAGGTAAACTAAGTCAAACATCCTGAAGAAAATTGACTTCACTTCAAATTGAACTTAAACTGTCCGTTCTTCTTAGTTAGATTCGATCCCTTGAGAGCAATCAGCACAGCTCATTTGACGTTTGGAAAGCTCGATCAGACTCATGAGCTTGTGGAAAGAGGCAACCATTCAACTCCATAGCGCTAAAAACAAAGCGTATGGAGATCTACTGGTCAAGGAGGGAGAAAGACTTCGCGCCATCCAGATAGCTTCATCTACCGATCACTTGCCGAATTACGATGAGGTCATCGGCAGTCTCTATCAAGCGTGCGTGGAAGCGGAAAAAATTACAGACTTCTGGGCCGCGAAGTGTATTGAGACATACGCCGAAACTGTTGACACTCTTCAGCAGCAGCGCCACGACGATCGCAAACGAATTTTGGCATATCACACGAAGGTACGTCAGCGTGCGGACGACGCCCTGAACAATATGATCGGAGCCGGGCGGTCGCTTCCGCATATCAGTCCAGTACAACGCAGCACGTCGACAGACCAAGTACCCTTGTTGCGGGGTGACACCGAACAGCAACCGGCGCAGAAACGCATTCGTCGGAGCGCACCGGCTGGAGTTGACGTGATTATCATTGATGTTGACGACAACAAAGATAATTAAGAGGACGACAAGGTGGAATTAACGGCTCAACGAAAAAGCGATGGGGCAGATGAAAACAACGCACGGGCAAACAAAGCGCATTAACCTGCAGGAAATGGAAGAAATGAAGCTAATGAAGTGTCGAGTTTGTTTTACTTTATGTTGTTTGGTTGTCAATTAAGGTTATTGACTCCGCAGCGAGTGCAAACTAATACGTATGAAAACACTGTCCTATCAGTTCCGAGGTTGCCAGGGCCTAAGTAACTCAACAAATATATTTGACTCTGGCAAAAGATACAAACTACTTGTTCGTCGTCTTGCTCCCTTCTGTGATGTCAGGAGGTGATGTCTGCTGAGTAGCCGTACAAAAGATAGTCGGTGTCAGCAGTGACAATTGTAGCTGCGAGCCAGACGATATGGGTATCGCTTGTAGGAGGATACAAAATGTGGTGGCCTCCGGAGAAGCAGAAGCCTGTAGAGGTTCTTGTGCTGGAAGGCAGGTCACGCTCGCGGGCGAGGTGTTCGAGCCTCCGTCGATCCCGTTATGCTACTCGGAATTGCGCACTCAAGCATGCCATCTCTTGGTACCGTGATAGCGGCGGACGTGGTAAATGTGTTTTGTGACGGGCTTCCAGCATGCGGAACTATCTGCAGCTTCTTTTTCGGGCGGTTAACGCCCCTCCCTGATGAACGCGATAGACAGGAGTAGCAGGTCGAGTTTGCACGGTTGGTTGCTTACTCCGTTTTCCTAGAGTATCCATCTAGCCAGAACAGATAAATCGCTTATTGGATCAGTACAAACCCTTGTAAAACCTAATTCATCAAGCTTACCTTTGCTTCATTGCAGTCACATTGCGGTTGTAGCGAGCCCTTTGCATGCTGTTCTGGTGCTTGCGATGGCTGTCACACAACCAGTGACGCTCACCGTTCGGCTTGATAGCTCTCTCCTTATTGCACGTGGATGGGTACTGGCATTGTAGTGGGCCACGCTTGCGAGGAGTCCGCTGTACAGATTGATCACCCTCCATCAGCTTAACGCCTACAAAAGATCGTACGGTCCCACAAGCAAACCAACAATCACACAGTGTAGGACAGTTCAGCATAAGGTCTGCAGTTGGGGGAGGGACGTCTCCAGCTGCGTAAGTGGACGTACCAGCACGAAGTCGCCTGTCGCGCGCTGTCTTGCAAGTGCGCGCGAAGTGAAGGCGGTGTTCTCGTTCTGACAGAGCTCCAAAAGCCGTAGCACACCACAGATATGCCTCCATAATTCTATACGCCAT
>JAAVTJ010000228.1:0-82538 GCA_011947355.1 Phytophthora boehmeriae | reverse complement strand
CGCCAGCGTCGTTCTGGATCCGCGAGGGGCACTCCGCGATCCAGTGTCCTTGTTTGCCGCAGTTGTGGCACGCTCCGGTCTTCTTCGCCGGACGTCCTCTGCGCTTGTTGTCGTTGACCATGAACGCTTGACCTTGCCCGTGCGCGGCTCCTTCAGCACCGCCACCTTGTTCCTTGCGCTTCATGTCTTCATGCAGCAGCCGAGACGTCACGAGTTCCCACGACAGCGAGTCCGATCTGACTCCAACGCCGTGATGAGGAACTGGTACGACTCGCTCAGACTGCCCAGAAGCGTGATCACCAAGTCGTCCTCGCTGACCGGAGCGCCCACCGCGTCGAGCTGCTCCGCCAGAGTCTTGAGCTTGTTGATGTGCTCCAGCACACCATCACCTTCGTCCATCATCGTCGTGAAGAAACGTCGACGAAGGAAGAGCTTGTTAGCCAGGCTCCTCTTCTCGAAGTGTCCTTCCAGTCTTGACCATGCATCGTGCGCACCACTTGCCGATCGGACCAACGGTAGCTGCGAGTCCTCCATCGCGAGACAGATCATCGCCAGCGCCTTGCGCGACTTCCTGTTGAACGTCGCTTGATCAGCCGTAGTCAGGCAGTGCTCCAGCTTGACTTCTCCGCTGACGACGTCCCACAGATCGCGCTCCTCGAGCACCATCTGCATCTTGAACTTCCACGTGTGGAAGTTGGTTCCATCGAACTTGCTGATGCGGCTTGGCGTGGAAGAATCCATGGCGAAGGCGTAGTCGGAGGTTGGGGCGAAGACAGAGTCTGCGGGGCTTGGGCTCATAACCAAAAGACTTGAGTGGTTTAGAGCAAAATGCAAAGTGATTGATTTAGGTCCTTAGTTCGCAAACTGCTTGCTACCTCTAAGCCTCTTGTCCTACCTACTGGGTACACTCTACTGGATTCTTTACTGGATACTGAGTTACTTCAGCCAATCAGCGAGTGCCACGTAGATCCCATCTTGTACCCACAATCTTGTACCCACATGTGGCGTAAACACCGTCCCGTAATCACAGGAATGATTGCGGTGCCACTGAGTGAAGGTCATACCGGTATCCTACCGGTATACCGCAGCTGGTTGAGACGTCTTCTTGACAACAAAGTTTACGTCGATCCGGATCGTGCTGAGTCTGGCGGCCAAGTATGGTTTGAAGCTGCTGTGGTATAGGAAATCCACGCCAAATGAACACTCGGTAGAGGTTCTAATAGCTCACATCCACAACAACTCGTCAACCAATACGGTCAACGAGTGTTCGGATCAAGATCTGAAAGCACCCAGATCGATCCCTTACACCGGGACGAACAGGACCTTGCTACCTCGTTTGTATGTACTCCACCAATGCAAAACACACAACTAGCACGAGCAACGCTAGTCTGTGCAGTAGGATAGCACAGTCCCAACAGCAGAAGGGTACTGTACCACCACCGACGGTTCCCTTCGGTTGGAAGTCACACTTAGAGTCAATATGTACTCCCACACACGTGCAATAGGCAAAATACGCCGTCACGTCAACAGACCACACTCAACACTCTTGGTCTGTCCAATGAACCCTCACTGTTATGCTACGGGTTCTCGGACAGGCATAATCCACTCAAATACGCTTATCCAGACGCTTACCTAAGGTAGCCGGATGTCACGCTAGACACTTGAAGGGAAGATTCTGTTCTCATTGTTGCCCTTTCAGGCTTATCTCCTAATTATGTAATTCCTATAAAGTATACAAATATCAAGTGAACTATGATCCGTTATGGATCTTCTACATGCTACGTTACTGTCGAACGACTCTTCGTTCGGACCCTGAAATTGCAAAGGGTCGCCCGAACCGACGCTTCTATCCATGGATCCAAAGTGCGCACGAACCTTCGGTAGCGTACTTATCTGATGCTAGGTACGCCCAACGAAGATTCGCTAAGTGCGGACTCCACAATAGTGACTGTCTCAGTTGAGTGACCTTGGTTTCCGTCCGACCGAGTCCTCGGTCAACACCCATCCAACTTAATGTACCCATTCGTCATCAACGAGTACTTGTTGTCAAGAAGACGTCTCGACCAGCTGCGGTATACCGGTAGGATACCGGTATGACCTTCACTCAGTGGCACCGCAATCATTCCTGTGATTACGGGACGGTGTTTACGCCACATGTGGGTACAAGATTGTGGGTACAAGATGGGATCTACGTGGCACTCGCTGATTGGCTAAGGTAACTCAGTATCCAGTAAAGAATCCAGTAGAGTGTACCCAGTAGGTAGGACAAGAGGCTTAGAGGTAGCAAGCAGTTTGCGAACTAAGGACCTAAATCAATCACTTTGCATTTTGCTCTAAACCACTCAAGTCTTTTGTACTTGAACGAATCTTCGTTCATCCATTGGCCAAAAACGGCGACCCACAACTGGCGTATCCCGATCACAGAATTTACTTCACCACAACTGCCCCCGTCGCAACTGGAGCCACCACACTGGTGACCGTTGTGACGCATTCTGCGCTCTTCCAGCTCTTCAACATGCGATCTCAACTCGATCGTGCTGCCAACCTCGCTCTTCGTGCCATTGGTGCGACCAGTTCGCCCGAGCAGCCGGTATGTGCTCTGCTAATCATCGTTGTGTTGGTATCCATGCTCACTTTGTCCTTTCACCTTTCCACAGAGTGCCAGCGAAGGTTCCACGGCTCTGAGTGCTCCTGCAGCTTCAACACCACAGACTGCAACTCCCAGTACTGCGACCGAAGCTTCGTCTACTCCCGCGGCCGAAGCCTCGCCCGCTGCATCATCGTCTCTACAGGATGCCATCATTGAAGCTTCGGACATCGCGTCGGAGAATGTGGTGATGCGAATCATCCCTCATTTGACTTCAATGCTCCGTCACATCATCCAGCTTCACATCTCGCCTCCGGTTCAAGGTGATTTGGCTCTCCAGCGAAGGTTAGAAGCTGCTCAAGGCTTCGACGAGACGGCGGCTGCTATCATTCCGCTACAGGACACGCTGATCAACCTTCCGCAGCAAGTCGGGGAGCTGCAGGCGAAGCTTCGTTCGGCTCAAGATGGTGAGGCCGCCGCTAAGCGCGAAGTCATGCGATTGACTATGAAGAATGAAAACGCTGAGCTTCTGCTCAAGACTTCAACGGCGCGCGTTCAAGAACTCGAAGCTCAGCTCAAGCGCTCGAAGACTGCCGTGGCGAAGACTAGCTCCAACCTCGAGAAGATTCAAGCTTCGTTGGACCTTCACACTGAAGAACTCAGGCTTCTTCAAGCCGAACTTGGAAGCCGCGACGCCGAACTCAAGCGTCAAGACTCGTTGGCTACCAAGGAACGAGAAGTTTTTCGTGCGTCGGTGGTAGCCAATACCGAGCAGACGCGTCAGATCTACAACCTGCTGATCAAGCAATGGGAAGGCAAGGGTACTCCAAGTGACAAGGATGAACTCATCGCACATCTCAAGGATCGAGTCACTCATTATCGCCACACCAATCGCATCCTCCGTGGTCACGTGAGCTTGGCGAACATGGACCCAGATATTTTGGTTGCTGCTGTACGAGGTTCGTTGCACTTGACTCATTTTACCTGCTACCGAACATTCGTTCACTCATCTGTTCCGTGCTTCACAGGTTCCATGGCAAGTGAGGTCAATGTGGATGCTCTGAACTTGGATCAAGAGACGCTCGTGGCCTTTCAGAGGATCCAGGAACAGGCGGCCGAGACTGGTGAGGACCAGCCACTCCCAGTTCTGCTGGCTAAAGCTGCACACCAAATCGTCCACGGCAAGTCACACAAGCGGATTCGTCGGCCGTCTGAAGCCTCGGATGAAGATTCAAGCTACTCCGACGACTCCGACCACGAAAACAAACCTTCGGTGGACGTTGCAAATGCTGCTATGGCGGCTGCTGGACTCGGTGAGGCTTCGTCCGACTCAGAAGATCCGAGACGAAGATCGCGACGTGGGCTTCGCAAGCCCAAGGCATGGAAGAAGCGTTCGTCCAAGCGTGCGAAAACAAGTGGGTCATCCAAGTCAAGCGAAAGGTCTGATCAAGAGAGGAAGCATCGCTCCAAGAAACCTCGTTCGCGTGGTCGTTCATCTTCGTCATCTGGTATGAGTACAAGGTCGGGTCAAGCGAGCATTCCTCCGCCATCGCCCCCGCTTCCCGAGTCATCCCTCCAGCACCAAGCTTCGTCAGCTCCTGTGATTACTCCAGCGACTCTGTCCGTTGTCGATCCGACTCCTCCGCTCTCCACCGAAGCTTCGGTGTTATCGGCAATCGCGCCAGTGGTCTCTCTTCAGGGTTTGAGTGTGCCCGGATTAAGCTTTTTGTCTCCGTTCTCGCCGCAGCCATTGCCCATGGGCACAACCTTCAGTGGCAAGAGTAATTACATGGACACGTTGCTTAACGAAGTTGAGACGGCTGTGAGTACGACTCCAACAGCGTCGACGCCTGACGACGAACTCAAGCCCGAGGGTCCAAGTTTACCAGCCGGGTTTCCTCCCCGCAATGTGAGTGAAGGCAGTGCTGAAGCTCCAGTTGACCTGACGGGAGATGTGGAACCATCTGACTCTTCTCTCGAGCACTCGCCTGAAGCCCCGATTCCCCCTCCGACGCCTCCACATGCGTCTCACACGGTGACCGATCGTTCGTCAGCTAATAGTCGTTCAGTGGAACGTGCAACTGGCGAAATCGGCCACCCAGCTGTTGAGGATAATTCCGACGACAATGATATGGACATGGATAATTTCGGTGGAGGTGGGACTAGTCCGGTTGATGATTCTCACATGGAAATTGATGATCTCGGTGATCCACAAGGATCTGGTGATGGTGGAAATGTTCCTGTATCTGCTCCAGATACAACCGATAGTTCACCCGGTGGCAGCATGCTGCAGCGTATGTTTGGGTCGGACATTAGTTCTGAAGAGAGCCCTGTTGACCTTCCACCCGGCATAGCAGGGCCTCTTCTTACTTCCGACGTAGCCGTCATGGGGTCAGTGGTTCGTCGTATCGTGAGCTCGACGGCGATGACCAGCATCCCTACACCTTCACCATCAACAGTTGTTTCTAGTGGTGACGTGCCAGCTCAGCCTTCAAGCGAACCTTCGCTTGGCACGGATCAAGGTGATATTCGGTCTATCGATGCTGCTAATCTGTCCACCGAAGGTTCAAGTGCTGTTGCTGGAGCGTCATCGGTCTTGATGTTGCCAGCGATAAATCCATCCGCAACACTGGATGAACCTTCGCTTGAAGAGGAATCAGTTGAAGACCAAGTATCGATGGCTGTTCCAACTTTGTTTTCACCTCCTGGGAGACGCTCTGGACCTCGCCGTGAGATTATCGCGACCAACACGACACTTCCTGGCCCTGGTGCAGTTAGTGCAATTCCGATACCGAGGGTTCACTACCCAATCCACGGGCCAAGACCGATCGTTCGTCCTTCGGCTCGTTCACCAGCATGGGCTGATAAGTTTAGTGACATCCAATTCGCCAAGGATGGGGCTTCTCAATGTTGGCAGCGGCTGCGCGACCGATGTTTGCCGGATCCAGTGCCAGCTGGTACCGTCATCCCGTGTTCTGCTGAGAACATTGAAGCTTTCGCCAATTCGGATGCTCCTACCCATCCGTGGCAATTCTTCCGTGCCGCTCTTCCGTCGATAGCCTGTCTCATCGACAGCTCCCGGTTCAACCCAGGCGCGCCTTTGTCCAAGCGTGCCCCTGTCGACCAGCGAATGTTGGGGCTGTTGGCTTCGTTTCGTGGTGATGGGTTACATCCCGATCTGGGGTTCGCTCTTTGGGAACGTTCACACTGGATATTGCCCCAGTGTGTCGACCGATGGTTCACCACCAAAGCTTCTCGACTGAAAGAGGTCACAGACAATTTGGTCAGGGCTACGCGTGATACTTCGGGTATCACTGACATTAGTGCTCGTGCTCGCGCTGAAGCAGATCTGGATGCCATCCGTGAGCAGCTTGCGACTGACGACGATGTGTTGAAGCGGGCCAGAGTTGCTTGGACAGCCTACTCAAAGGCTCGTGGGCGTCGGGCCGATCGTCTTCGCATTCACATCCGGAATCAGTACTGGTCATGGTGTCTCAAGGCTGCAGATTCTCCGGAGGGTCTGATTACCCCGGAGCTGATACTCGAACCTTCGGTCCCAACATATCCTGTCGAGGTTTTGCCGCTGGTTCCGGATGACACCGATTGGATTTCCGCGGCTTTTGCTGTGGGTGATGCGCAGCCGTGGCGCATTGGTTAGATTTATTATCCTCACGAGCACCCGTACAACACGACGTTTATTCCGTGTAATCCTGATGAGCGTTTGTTTGTTCCGTATGGGTCTTCGCCAGCTGCAGTCGCTCGCCAAATCGTTGTGGATTCGTCGCTTCAACCTCAGGAGGTCGATCCTCAATGGAGAGCTCACTTCATCAACGGGGAGGAAGAGGAAGTCCCCAACGAGCGTTCTCAAGCTTCTTCTACAGCGCTACCGGCCTCGGCAACCGCTTCTGATGCCGAAGAGAATTCGGGCGATAGTTCATCGTCTTTAGGAATGCTTGCGGCAGCTGCTCGTCAGGTTACTTGACCCGACGAACCTTCGCCTGCACTCTATTTCGACGTCTGGCCTTCTCCTCAAGCATCAGCAGCATCTACCTAGGTTTCATTTCCCGGCTGGTAGCTTGACATGCATGTTTTGTTTCAATTCGATTTCTTAATTCCATTCTCCATTATCAAGTTCACGTTCACGTAAATTCACCAAAGAAATATGTAATGTTGATGCAGTAGCAATCTTCGTCTGCTACCCTGGGCTGCGTTGCCCCAGGGGCAGTTCATTCATGACAACGAAGTCTCAATCTTCGTCTGCAACTTGGACCATCTGCAAGCGATGGTCACTTCGTTTTGACCGCAGGTAGTCGTACAGTAATCCGCCACAAGATAAGTTAGAGGCAGGTTCCCATGTGGGTTCGTCATATCCGACCCACTTGACCTTGAATTCTCGGACCGAGCGTTCGGTACTAGTGGATAGAGGTGTGCGATCGTCAAGGATAGCTTCCACTTCGTATTCACCGGCAATATTGTCTGGTGCCCAGCTGTCTTCAGGCAGAAGCTCCTCATCGAAATCAAATCGCAAATCTTCGATTACATCTTGCGCCAACCGAATCTTCGGTCGACTATTGAATTCGTTTACTGCCTTTAGACGAGAGACATGCACCACCGGGTAGAACCTGTACCCGCTTCGATCAGGGAGCTCAAGTTCATACGCAAATTCTTCCACTCTTCGTTTTATCCGAAAAGGTCCGTGCCACCGGTGGGCTAGCTTCTTAGTCAATCCAGGTTTGACACGCTCCATGTACAGCCACACCCTGCTCCCTATCTCAAAAAGAGAGCTAGTTCGACCGTCAGGAGAGTCAGTAGGCTCAGGTGTAGCTTCTGTGGCGTCAGCCGACGGTTCATGTCTATCTCCACTCGGAACAGCGGCTTTCTCTAGTCGACTTAGTGCTTCGTTATGTTCTTTCGCTCTTCGTTCCTTTTCCGAGGCTTGATAGTCCTTGGCCATTATCCATGCAATTTCTTGTTGCCGATTCACCTCGCGACGCCATCGTAAAGCGTCTGACTGTGTTCCGAACCCTCGTTTGAGGGATGACGACATTGCTTTCAGCGTAGACTGCGCATCCCAACCATGGACGAGGTAGAACGGCGTTTCTCTTCGGGTCGTGTCTTGCGAATTATTAATGGCGGCCACCAATCTCTCGGCAATCTCATCCCAGTCTTGTTGCAGCGGGTCTTCAGCGTACACTCGAACAGAAGTGATCACTGACTTCACCGAGCGTTCCTGTTGTCCATTAGCTTGGGGTCGATAGCTTAGAGTAGCTCTCGATCGTGATTGCATCATTTCCATAAAGGCTTGGAAGACTTCGCTCATAAATCGAGGGTCTCTATCATGCCTCACCAAGGATGGAGCTCCGAACCTTCGGTAGATGCTCTCCTCGAAAGCCATTGCTACAGTGAGTGCTGTAGTATCTGCCATTGCCTTTGCAATGACGAAACCGCTGAACGAGCATTGAAAAGCAGCAGTGCCGTGTTTCCTCTCCGAGACTTCGGCAATGGTATCACAAAATCCATGGACACTATTTGAAAAGGCCGTTCAGCTAAGACATTGCCCGGTGAGTAACCTCGTAGCTGAGGTCTGCTTTTGCTAGAACTGCAGTCTTGACATGACCTCACATGTTGTTCCACATCTTTGTACAGACCGTTCCAGTAGTAATCCATCTTAACTCGTTGGTAAGTTCGAGTCACCCCTTGGTGACCGCCCTCCAACGAGTCATGGCAGTTCTGTAGAACTTCCTGAATCATCGTTGTTGGTACTACCAGACGTAGCTTCGTTTCTTCTTGCCACCCTTTATCGTAACGACGGTTCAGACCAAGGTAATGGAGCACATCGTCCTCTGACAGGACAAATCTGTCCGCTAGCTTCCATGCTTCTCGTGCTTCCTTGTAGGTTAGTTTGTCTGTGTTCCCTTTCAATGTCGTCTTGAGATTGGACCACTTAAGTTCTTCATCTTGGGCTTTGGCTATTCGCCTACGACGTTCCTCTTGGACTGCCAGTGGATCAACATCTTCTGCGGTGGGTTTAGCTGGCAGGGGCGCCCTTTGTGCTTCCGGGTTGCTTTCGCCTTGGTTTGAACACTCGTTGGGTATTTCGGACGGCTCCTTGTGGCTGTTTGCAACTCCTGGCTGGCTGTCCGATTGTTCATCTTCAAATCTGACTCGTTTGGCTTTAGTTTGCTGTCGAGTTATTGCTGAAATGTGCCGGAGTGATGTCGAACGCTCGTTTGGCACGAAGCATGCATACAATTTTCGTTCGTAGTGTTTGTCGGCAGTCAACATTTGAACAAAGTGTCCGTCTTCATTGCCCTGTACTTCTGCTTCATCAGCCGAAGGTTCGTAAATCACCTCTTGGATACGATTTAGCGCAGACAGCTCATCCTTTCGTGAGTCAGTAAGGACCACTATTGAGGGTTACCGGTTTGGTATCGGTTATCAGCCGTGAACCGGTTAATCCGAACCGGTCCAATCCGAACCCACGTTGATTACGCCACCGTTGATTGCGCCACTATCGATTACGCCACTGTGGGTACAAGATTATGGGTGCAAGATGGGGAATCGACGTGGCACTCTCTGATTGGCTGCAGCAACTCAGTATCCAGAAAAGAATCAAGTAATGTGTATCCAGTAGGTCTAGAGATAGCAAGTAGGCTTGCGAACTAAAGACCTCGATCAATCACTTTCGAATCTTCATTCTACCCCTCAAGTGGTTTCCTGACTTCGCTCCGGTCTCGCCCAGAGTGCTGCCCTCCCTCCGCTTCGTCCAACTTCACGGTGTCCAAGATCCATACCTTCTATCAGGTTATGAGCCCAAGCACCATGTCCTCTGCCCAAGACGTCTCAACCAAGGTCTCCATCGACAAGTTCAACGGCGACAACTACGCGACGTGGAACCGCTACATGCGTGGCGTGTTCCTGACCAAGTCGGTGTGGCATGTTGTCAACCGAGAGACGACTCCGACCTTTGCAGACACTAGAGCCAAGGACGACTACGTCAAGTCGAGCAACATCGCGTTCGGACTGATGCTGCTCCACATGGACGCGGACTACCATCATGTGGTGGACAACTGCGAAGAAGCCTGGGTGGCGTGGACGCGTCTGAAGACGCTGTACGGTGGGTCGCAGAAGGCTGGTCGCATCTACCTGAAGCGACAGCTCTTCAGCATGGAGATGGCGGAAGGCGGCAATGTGCTACATCATTGCAACGAGGTTCTCAACATTAGCGCCAAGCTCAGCAGCATCGGCGCCAAGATGGAGGATGAGGACGTGGCGATATGCTTGCTGCGCAGTCTCCCCAAGAGCTACGAGAACGTCGTGCTGAACTTGGAGCTGAACAGCTCCGAGTTACGGACGCAAGACGTCGTGAAGGTGCTCACGAACGAGCATATCAAGCATCAAGGCGAGAAGAAGATCGACCCGGTGAAGACTGAGAATGCGGCGAAAGCCTTCAGTGCCGAGCGACAATCTCGCCAGTGTACCTACTGCGGAAAATTGGGGCACGTGGCTGACAAGTGCTGGACCAAGCAGAAGGATGAGAACCGAGGCGGCCAACGCGGCGGCAATGGCCGTGGACGCGGAGCCAACAACGTGTATTGGCAGAACGACGACTACGACCTCGACCGAGTCGCGTTTGCAGTCTCGTTGGAATGCGGAATTTCGACGGGCAAGGGTATGTCCGGGATGTGGGCGATCGACAGCGGCGCCACGCACCACATCTGCAATGACAAGTCCAAGTTCGCTAATTTGATCGAGCGAAATGAAGGCGGAGTTTCGGTGGCCGACGGCAACAAGGCGGCCATTAAGGGTGTGGGAACCATCATTGAACAAGTGGTTCTGCCCAACGGCGACGAGCGCGAAATCAAGATTAAGAATGCGCTGTACGTGCCGAGCATGAACAAGAATCTGCTATCGGTGCCACAGATTAACAAGAGTGGGAAGTTCCAAGTCGTGTTCGATGGCCCCAAGATGCGAATTGCGCACAAGGGCTCCAAGCAAGTGGTGGCGACGGCAAACCTCATAGATGGACTCTACTGCCTGAAGATGCCTCAGCGATCGGCGGATGTGGCGACGAGTGGCAAGACTGTCGACCTGCACGCGCGCATGGGTCACGCTCAATTGAGGTGCTTCGCAAGATGGTCAACAACAACATGATCAAGGACGCGAAAGCACCTTCCAGGTCGAGTGAACCAAGCGTGTGTCGCGGATGTCAACAAGGAAAAATGGTCCAAAAACCGTTCCCAAGCAACCGTGACAAGCGCCGCTACGACATGTTTGAGTTGCTACACTTCGACATCTGCGGACCCATGGAAGAAGAGTCACTGGGCGGCAGCAAGTATCTGCTACTGATCGTGGACGAAGCCAGCGGATGCATGAAGGGTTTCTGTCTGCGTGCCAAGTCGGAGAGTGAAGACTACATCAAGACGTACATCATGAAGGTACAGACGCAGTTCGGCAAGAAGGTCAAGTATGTGCGGCATGACGGAGCTCGTGAGTTTGCGACCAACTCGCTCAAGACCTTTTACGAAGACGAAGGCATCGAACAGCAAACCACAGTCCCGTACGCGCACCAGACCAACGGCACGGCAGAGCGAGCCATCCGAACTATCGTCACGATCGGCCGCAGCATGCTGCATCACGCCAAGATGGACAAGTGTTTCTGGGCTGAGGCGGCGATGACGGCCATCTACGTGAAAAACCGCCTGCCATCACCCAAGATCGAGCACAAGACTCCGTTCGAGATCGTGTACAAGTCCAAGCCGAGTGTGAAACACATGCGTGTGTTCGGCTGTCGGACGTACATCCTAACTCCAAAGGAGAAGCGACTCAAGTGGGATCCCAAGGCTCGCGCCGGGTTGTTCCTGGGCTATGAAGAAGTGTCCAAGGCGTATCGAGTTTATGACATCGAGGCGGGGCAGGTGGTGATCAGTCGCGATGTCACCTTCGACGAATCGACCTTTGGACTCTCACCGCCGATTTCCGACGAAGACGTCGATGATCTGGACTTCGACTCCCTCGACATCGATGAAAACGGCCCTCCGCAAACGGACTACAAGCAGGCAGGGAAGCGCAAGAGTCGCTCAAGTGATGAAGATGAAGTTGGTAGAAGACCGCGCACCGTTCGCTACAGAGCTGGCTTAGAGGAAGCAAGTGCACCGGATGTGTCCTCCTCGCACCGAGCCGAAACCGACGAAGAAGAAAAATCTGGGGATCAAGATGAAGACGATAACTCGACTCCACCTGCGTTTTGGCGAGCCAGTGCCAACGCCGTCGAAGCAGCATACCTATCAGAGCCATCAACGTTTCAAGAGGCGGTCACCGGTCCTGACCAAGTACACTGGCGCAAGGCGATTCGCGCGGAACTCAAGTCGATGCGACTACGTGGTGTATTTCGAGCTGCTAAGTTGCCGAACGGACAGCGTGCCATCGGAACCAAGTGGGTATTCAAGATCAAGCGCAAAGCGGACGGATCGATCGAGAAGTACAAGGCGCGTCTCGTGGCCAAGGGCTTCAAGCAGAAATATGGCATCGACTACACAGAGACGTTCTCACCCGTGGTCAAATACGTGACGCTGCGCATGATTATCGCAATTACCAAGTACTTTGGCTGGCCTCTCGACCAACTCGATGTGGTGACAGCGTTCCTATACGGGATAATGAAGGAGCTGGTGTTCTGCGCAGTTCCTGAAGGCGTCGAACTGGATGGCGACTTCGACTGCCTGGAATTGGTGAAGGCGATCTACGGTCTCAAGCAAGCTTCACGCGTGTGGAACGAGACCTTCGACGAGTTCATGTGTTCTATCGGCTTTCAAGTGTCGGCCTTTGACCCGTGCCTCTACATCAAGTTGGTTGATGGTCACTGCGTGCTCGTGTTGGTATACGTGGACGATGTGTTGATTACCGGAAGTTCACCCGAGCTGATCGCACGCACGAAGAAAGACCTCAAGACTCGCTTCGAGATGACCGACAGCGGCAAGTGCGCGTTTGTTCTTAGAATCGAGTTGGTGGACGGCCCGGACGGCAGTGTGACAATGTGCCAGCGGCGCTATGTGGATGACATTCTCAAGCGCTTCGGCATGGACGAGTGCAAGGCCGTTGTAAGTCCCGTCGACATGAGCACTCGACTGGTTCCAAGCGATGCTGCGACCAAGGTGAATGCTCCGTTTCGCGAAGCTGTCGGTGCCCTGATGCACCTGATGACTACCACGCGCCCGGACATCGCGTATGCCGTTGGATATGTGTCGCGCTTCATGGAGAACCCCAAGAGGAACACTGGGTTGCGGTCAAGCGTATCTTTCGCTATCTGCAAGGCACCAAGACGCACGGGATCTGCTTCAAACCGGGTGACAAGATCGACTTTCGTGGATACTCGGACGCGGACTGGGCTGGTGACCTCACCGACCGCAAGTCGACTTCAGGCTACACATTCATGCTGATGAGTGCGCCTGTGAGCTGGGGTAGCAAGAAGCAATCAAGCGTGTCACTATCTACGAGCAAAGCAGAATACATCGCGCTCAGCCTGGCTATCCAAGAGGGCAAGTGGATTCATCGCCTGCTGTGCGAGATTCTAGCGGCTGCCAACATGACGGGACCGGAGCTTATGATCCGCGAAGACAACCAGTCGTGCATCAAGATGACGAAGAACCCAGTGAACCACGGTCGCGCCAAGCATATCGACATCAAGTACCACCACATCCGAGATGAAGTGAAGCGCGGTGAAGTGAAGCTCGAGTATTGCGAGACTTCCGTGATGCTGGCGGACATCATGACGAAGGCGCTCCCGGGACCACGTCACACGGACCTCACGGTGGCTCTCGGCATTCGTGGGACTTCGCATTGAGGGCGTATTGAGGGTTACCGGTTTGGTATCGGTTATCAACCGTGAACCGGTTAATCCGAACCGGTCCAATCCGAACCCACGTTGATTACGCCACCGTTGATTGCGCCACTATCGATTACGCCACTGTGGGTACAAGATTGTGGGTGCAAGATGGGGAATCGACGTGGCACTCTCTGATTGGCTGCAGCAACTCAGTATCCAGAAAAGAATCAAGTAATGTGTATCCAGTAGGTCTAGAGATAGCAAGTAGGCTTGCGAACTAAAGACCTCAATCAATCACTTTCGAATCTTCATTCTACCCCTCAAGTGGTTTCCTGACTTCGCTCCGGTCTCGCCCAGAGTGCTGCCCTCCCTCCGCTTCGTCCAACTTCACGGTGTCCAAGATCCATACCTTCTATCAACCACTCTGCTCACTTTTGATTCCAATGCTTCCGTCGCTAGTGAATCCGCTGCAGCGTTGTACTCTCTTACCACATGCAGATATTTCACCGAGCGAAGTTTCGCTGTCAGTTCTTTATGTTGTTTCAGCAAGGTCATTAACGCCTCCTTACGGCATGCAATCACCCCTAGGGCTTGCTGGATCGCGAGCCTCGAGTCTCCTACCACGATTAAATCTTCGATGGTATGTTCGATGGCAGCTTGTACTCCGCGATTCATCCCTGTATACTCAGCGATATTTACAGTAGTAGCCGAGAGGTAAGCGTTCGCAGCGAGCACTATCTTCCATTCAGGAAGACTCCACAATATCCACGAACAGCTTCCATAACCACCATACTTCTCGGTTTTCGCCGAGCCGTCAAAAGATAGAACGAACCCTCGGTAGTCTTTTGGTATCCTTGCATACAGCAAAGTGGGATCCATTCGTACCGTAGGGGAGCCTTTATTGGGGGTGCGAGTGTTGCCAGCGAGTCTTCAAAGTCGACAAAGCTCGTAATGGTTGATTGCAATAGTTGAGCAAACAGAGTGTCTTTCTCTTTCACTCTTTGCACTATCAGGTGCCATGGTGACAGTAATACCCCAAATTGCACTGCACGACCGAAAAGCGACTTAGATTTGTGGATCCATTCGAGTGTCGAAAATCGGGTATAGACGTGAATTGTCTTCCCGACGAGTTGCGTGTAACACACCTTCAGTAGTTGGAGAAGTGCTAGCACCTCCTTTTCTGCTGGGTGGTAGTTCATTTCTGCGTCTTTGAGGACTCGGCCGAGAAATCGAACCGGGTGCATCTTTCCATCATGTTCCTGCATCAACGTGGTGCTGAGAGCCCATTCATTAGCGAACAGCATCACGTGAATCTCCTTGACCGGTCGAAATGCTTCAAGATCGGAGCATCTGCAACCTTCGCTTGCAACACGGCGAAAGCTCGGCGGGCTACTGTGAGATCACCATCCGGCCCAAAATCTTCATCTTTCAACTGGTATAGGGCTGCACCTAGTACGGCGAAGTCTTGAATGAAGCGGCTGTAATAGTTCAAAGCACCGAGGAACGATTGCATTCCCTTTTTGTGGACGGGAACGAACATTCGGTGATGGCTTGGAGCTTCTTCTCATTCGCCCGTAGGCCTTCATGTGAAACTTCGTGGGACAGGAAATCAACCTTTGTTTGTACAAAGATACTCTTCGTGAAGCTAATGCTAATCCGGCATTGAGCGAACCTGGATAAAAGGCGGTTTAGTGTGGCCAGGCAGTCATCAAAACTCGCTCCACCAAAACAGATATCATCCACAAACGATCTCCTTCCAAAAACAGGCACGAGCGATGATTCGTCTGCCTCCCCAGTCGTAAACATGTCAGCAGCTGAACTGTTAACCAGCTGTAACAAGGGATCTTGCTCCACCGATGTTTCCCTATCCGCGTCAAACTTCGTTCGTATCTGCGATCCGCGGTTTAGCATTTGAAACGAACCTTCGTTCGACTCGTGGCGTTGCTGCTTTGTCATCATCTCTGCTCGTTTCATCAATTCTTCGAAGTGTTTCCATCCACCCTTCGGTTGAACGAACCCCCAAAGCGCGTTGTCAATCATTCGTTGGTAAATCATAGGGGCATTCTTCAAGCCGAAAGGCATCCGGAGCCACTCAAAGTGTCCTAGTGCGCAGACAAATGCGGAGATCTTCCGAGCTCGGAGTGTCATCATTATCGCCCAGAATCCGCTTGCTGCATCGAGTGAACAGAACCATAGGTAGCATTCGAGGTCAGTCAACAGGTCATCCACCAGCGGCATGGCGTACTCCATAATGGCGGTAACCGCGTTCACCATCTTGTAGTCGATGCATAGTCGGATATCTTGACCATTCTTTTAACACTATCACGATAGGCGACGCCCAGGGACTGTCTGAAAAGGCAATTAGTCCAGCCTTCAGCAGCCCTTTGAGCAGCTCGTAGAGCTTCTCCAGATGACGCAACGGTATTCGTCTAGCACGCTGTTTAATTGGAGCGTGCCCCTGAACATCGATATCACACACCACTCCATAAGCTGGTGGTGGCAACGCATTACCACTTGCTATCATGATGTTCTCATGTTCCTTTAGGACCGCAATCAACCGAAATTGCTGGTCCGCCGTCAACCGAGGGTTCATGACATTTGTTGCAGCATAATCGATCGTCGAAGTCGAACCCTCGGTTAGATCAGGCAAGAAAGCTAATTCTTTAGCATAATCCTCCAGCCCAATTTCATTCGCGGGGTGTTCGTAAACATCGCTTGAACCCTCGTTTGTGGCGTCGTTTCCTTCCGTAGTCAGAACTCTTACTACCGAAACGTAGCTTTTATCCAAAATAGCGACCGCCGTCGTGGTGTCGTCTCCGTCGTCCGGACCTACCTCGCTCGGAACTCTTTCTGGCTGAGGTTTCCGATCCACTTTGTTTGAACTTTCGTTCGGGGTATGGTGACAATCCCACGCCTTGCCTCGACAAACATTTCCGCCCGAACATCTTGCTCTGGTTACCTTATGCCCTAATTCACTCGATGCTGACAAGCACTTCCTCGGGCTGACTTGTCTTTCTCGTCCGTTCTTATCTTGAGTTGCAATGACCTCATCTCTTTCTCTATCAAACGAATCTTCGTTCGGTCTCAATTTGAGTTTGGTCGGATGTTTGTAACTCACTCTTTCCACGGGCGAAGGTTGTGCTTCCAGCCAGTCGCGATATAGCTTGCATTCGCGGATGAAAACTTCGCGATGCCGGCAACCTTCGCCAGCGAGGACTTGCCAATCAGCATACTTCGTCGAGGACGTGCGCACGTACCCATCATTCCGGGGCAAATCTCCGACCGGTATCCAGAGTGCTAACGGAAAATGAGCCGGGCAACTCACTAAACGGTCTGAGATGTTCGTCACTCTAATCACATGCGGGCTGCCTCGGCGAAACTTCACTACCGTCGGAATTAAACTGTCGGTCTTTTTTTTCAGAACTCATGGGTCTGTGCTGGGGGCTTATTCCTGGGTAGACGATAATCCTTCCACTCATGGCCTGGTATATGTAACACCTCGGAGGGACCCGCCTGAACATGGGTTCCATACTCTTCACTGTCTGCCATGCCCTTGGTTTTTATGAGCGGAATCATAACTTCGTTCGGAAGCTTCGCTGCGCCATGGAATAAGTCAAGCCGAATGCCGGCGGGAATCATGAAGTCCGTTCCGAGGACCACATCCACCCCAGCACTATGGGGCATTATCCACATCTCAAACTCATATACCATTTCCCATCCTAGCGTAATTTTCACTAGTGATCGGCGGGACGTGGTGATCTTGCCCTTGCTTATTCCTTGCACATCCAAACTTCGCCCATGATCTGGGATGTCCTTCAGACGAAGCTTCTTAGCGAACGACTCCGTCACGACGCTAACATTCGCTCCAGTGTCGAGGAGAATCCTCGTTCTGACGTCGTTCATGGCACCATTGACGAGAGCCCTCATTCGTATTCTCCTGTCAAATTTCTTCGCGGACCACCACCCCAGGCGTTCTCCTGCGTTCAACTTCATCACCCCTAGATGTTCCACCAAGTCACCTTGGTTCTTCCTCATAATACTTGAAACGTGAAATGAACCTTCGTTCAACTTCCCGTCTGCCTCTCTCTTTTCTCTTACTACCTCGCCTCCACTGAGGGTTCGATCCCTCTCCTTTTCCATATTCATCGTGTTCACATTTGAAAGTTCGTTCGTATGCCATTCGCTCTCCCCGATATAAGCGTAGATACACTCCGCCTCCACCGGTTGTTCAGCTAACTGTGGCTGCCCAATGGGGACCAACCCAGTCGTAGTTGGCGGGCTGCCTAGTTTAAATGGCGTTCTTTGATGATGGATTGGAGTTCGGGAGGCAACTCTTCCTTGGTGCCTTTTGTGCGTACAAACTTCACTAAGTCTTGGAAGTTCCGGTACAGCTCGCACTGTCCCGCATCGTGCACTTGTTTGCAGAATTTGCATCGTCTGAAGCAGTAATGGGCTGAGTGACCCATGCCTCCGCACGCTGCACAAGGTCCATACTGTTGTCGACGGTCATCCCTTTTAAAGTCGGGGTTCCTCGTCGGTCGCGGGTGAACCCTCGCTCGCGGTCCGAACCCTCGGCTTTGGGCTGGCGGCTATTGGATCTCGCATAAGTGCCGTCGGCAGCCTTTCGTCGATCATCCTCGTTGGCCGCGGCTAAGCTACATCCCTCACCGTCCAATGAACGTTCGTCCGCACTGTCTTCTGACCGTTCGTTGGCAATATCATCTTGATCGCAGTCGTACTCTCGTGATCCTGTGTTCGAAAACTCGTTAGGGCCATGTTCCAGTCCACGACCTTGCAACTCAGTTATGATGTCTCCCAACGAAGTGTCTGCAAGCGTCACTCGGGGCGCGTTGCGAGAGTCGTCGCGCTTCCTGTCATGGTCACGCTTATCTCGCCGGTGGTAGCTTCCATATGATTCATTGCGCCTTGGTTCCCTAGATCGCAAGTATCGTTGGGAAGACGACTCGTTCCTCGTCATCAACTTTTCTCCCTCAATGATGTCTCTAATAACCGCTTCGAGCTCGTGGATATCTCCCACCCTGGTGTGATACAGTGTCTTGGCTAGGTGGTCATCACCACACGAGAGCAGGAATTGTTTCATGTGTCTTTTAGCGTTGCGCCCTCCTTTGTCAAACTGCAGACGAGCATTCCTGGCAAGTCCATTCAATCGATTCATGTAATCGCAGATGTGCTCGTTTCGTCTGCGTCGAGCAGAGTAGTAACGTGACAAGGCATCTTGAGAGTACTGGGCACAGTAATACTGAATAAACTTGTTGCTCAGTAGTTTCCACTTTCGTCGTGTCTTCTTTGGCAGCTGTCGGAACCAGTAGAGTGCACCTTCCCTTAGGCTTAGTTCGAACGGAACGCACCACTTATCAGCTTCGGTATGTGTACCAGTCATCTCATAGACGAAGGTTCGTAGCCACAGCATCGAATTCTCGCTGTCGTCTTGTTTTCCGAAGAAGGGAGGAATACGATCCAACGGTCGGTGAGTCGCCATCTCCAACCTCGGTGTAGGATCAGCGTCGTTGATCTCAGTAATAGCGAGCATCTGTCGAGTCAATTCATCCCTAGGATCATCATCATCGTCACTGAAAAAGAACAGGTCGTCGTCGTCATCAGCTGAATCCTCGTTCGGACTTCCATTACGACCGGAGCTCGTCTTAGATGACCTCAGGAGGCTCCGGCGTCTCTCTTCAGTTTCTTCGTCCTCTCGCAGGTGACGAATCCTCGTTGCAGATCTCGGAGTCACCATGTGTGAGTCCTGGAAATAGGGTGACGCTTCAATCGAACCAAAAGCGCCGCGAGAGGTACTCTTCGCTTCCTTCCGAACCTTCGCTGGTGTATCGGGAAGCGGTATCTGAGTGGGATCATCCAGGTTCTCAACCGCACGAGCGATCGGTTGTTTCCCGGAGTTTATTCCTGTCGCCCCGAACACTTTGCGAAGGCGCTTCTTCCATCGTTGCAATTCAGCTCCTGCCTTAGACGGGCTCCAGTCTTCTAATGCCGCCGCTGACGGATACGCGAGAGGTTGGATTCCTAGCGCCAGTAGTAACGACACCGTATCATCGGCGACCTGCTTAGTCGTTATCGAGTTCACTGGCCACTGGAGCTCATTCGCAAGAGCTGGCCAATCCGCCTGTCGTCTGGGTTTCGGCGAAAATAGCTGCATCCAATCGTCGGTCTTCATCAAAACCACGATGCGCTCGAAGACTTGCTTCGCTCCCGGCGTGTCTCCATTTATTGGTGGGCGGAAAGCGTTCAGTAGAGCTGCACGCTTCTCACTCGCCAACGATGGTTTAGAACCTCCGTTCCCATCGTCATAATCATCATAATCCGGTTCAGGTCCCGCTACGTCGGCCAATTCGTCGGCGAGGTTCCTCGAAAGTGACCTCGTGCCTCCACTTAGACCTGAGGATAGCGTTGCCGTCTCCGGAGTCTCAGCACTCGTACCCGGTGCTGGCGTCTTGTCCTCATAGTCGAAATCCTCATCCTTGGCTTCGGATCCGTCCTCCGAGTCTTCAAAGCTGACCGAACGTTCGGTGCCAGTCGATACGTGTGCACCCGCACCGTCCGTACTTGAACGCTCGTTCGAAGCTCCACTTGACTTTGCTGGAGTTGCTGGTACCGCTCCTGATTCTTTCGCCATGTTTCTTGAGATTTCTTGGTAGCTCGTCACTGGAAGCAACACACAAACGATTCACAAAAGTCACTATCCGTTCCCGGGTCGCGGCACCAGTTGTGGTATAGGAAATCCACGCCAAATGAACACTCGGTAGAGGTTCTAATAGCTCACATCCACAACAACTCGTCAACCAATACGGTCAACGAGTGTTCGGATCAAGATCTGAAAGTACCCAGATCGATCCCTTACACCGGGACGAACAGGACCTTGCTACCTCGTTTGTATGTATTCCACCAATGCAAAACACACAACTAGCACGAGCAACGCTAGTCTGTGCAGTAGGATAGCACAGTCCCAACAGCAGAAGGGTACTGTACCACCACCGACGGTTCCCTTCGGTTGGAAGTCACACTTAGAGTCAATATGTACTCCCACACACGTGCAATAGGCAAAATACGCCGTCACGTCAACAGACCACACTCAACACTCTTGGTCTGTCCAATGAACCCTCACTGTTATGCTACGGGTTCTCGGACAGGCATAATCCACTCAAATACGCTTATCCAGACGCTTACCTAAGGTAGCCGGATGTCACGCTAGACACTTGAAGGGAAGATTCTGTTCTCATTGTTGCCCTTTCAGGCTTATCTCCTAATTATGTAATTCCTATAAAGTATACAAATATCAAGTGAACTATGATCCGTTATGGATCTTCTACATGCTACGTTACTGTCGAACGACTCTTCGTTCGGACCCTGAAATTGCAAAGGGTCGCCCGAACCGACGCTTCTATCCATGGATCCAAAGTGCGCACGAACCTTCGGTAGCGTACTTATCTGATGCTAGGTACGCCCAACGAAGATTCGCTAAGTGCGGACTCCACAATAGTGACTGTCTGTAACGGGGTTACATGAAGGTGACCAGTAAGGTGGGCCACACCTGGTCACCTTGGGGACACATCGTCCGGATAAGATATCCGTATCCCTCCTCAAAGAGATACTGGTACTTGGTACCCTCGGATTACCCTAAGTCAGTACTGATGTCAGTACATGGGCGCAACGCCATTCATTTGTGCATGACTAGAACTAAGTATGCCATAGTTAGTTCTATACATTTAGGAAAAGAGATTTAGACAGATAAAAACATTCAATTCAGTTCACATTTTGCTAGTTAATTAAGAAGTTGTTATTTACTCTTAATTAAACTAAGCCGAGTCCAAAGAGTCAGTTTTGGACTGTTAAGTATCGCTATACTTGGTTCTTGTATAAGAACATACAGTCGTCGGAACTCCGACTGATAGACGGACGTCTAAGACTCAAAGAGTCGCCCCCTCTTCCTCTGTGCCAAGCACTTGCTACGCAGCCCCGCTGCATCTGGTAGCACTCGTAGTCAATCCGACACCTGAGTCATTGACTGTCCCTCTGTGAGGATGGAGCAGAATGCTTTCGCCCATCTGACTCCAAGTCAGCAAGACACGCTTAACAAGCTAATGTCTTTGCTAGGCCCTGAGGGCATGACGCATTTAGCGTCCCAAGGGCCTGACGCAATCAATGCGCGTCTCGAGGCCTTCTCAAGTTACGAGAATGCTCTCCTTGAGCACATTCAACAAAGAGTGAAGGCTAAGACGCCCCAGGCGTCGCCAAGCCAAGAAAGTAGGCTTTCAAAGCCGAAACCACTCATGTTGAGTGTGAAGATCTTTAATGGATCTGAAGGAGAGAGCCTCCTGTTGTGGACCCGAGAGGTCGAAATGGCCATGAATTCGGCCATGCTCCAAACGGAGCAGCAGCGCGTCGCGCTGGCAGTCTCCAAGCTCGGCGGGCGAGCGAAGGAGTGGGCACTCACGTGCCGTTCGTCAATAGACGAAGCGTTCCCATCGTGGGAAGAGCTGAAGCATCAGCTGTCGCGAGTATTCTCGCCGCCTAATGAGGCGTACCGCGTGCGATCACGCTTCCTTGCTTGTCGCCAAGGCAAGAAGGATTTGGTGGACTATGTCCAAGAGCTACGCACGCTCATAGCCGGCATGTTTGCCGACCCTTGCCTGAGGCAGCCACCGTGACGGTGTTTATGGAGGGTCTTCGCACGGGCGTCGCCCGCACGGAGGTATCCGCTCCCGTCCAAGCTCTTTTGAAGAGGCAGTGGACATGGCGTTGAACGCCGAGCACAACTTCAAGTCCTCTAGACTTGGAGCGAGTGCGGGCTCACATGGACAAGGTGGTCCTGAGCCTATGGATCTCAGCTACGCTGAAGATGAAGAAGCAGAGCTTCGAGCTGCAGAGCAGCGCATGAACATCCGGAGATGTTTCACGTGCGGGAGCACCCGTCACTTGCGGAACGGTTGTCCGCTGCGCAAACAGCGCCAGGCTCCGTCGAGCCAAGCCCGTCCGGCGAACCAGAACTCTGGGTCGTCGGCGGAAAACGACGACTCCCAGTAGGTGCGGGGCGCCCTGCTGGGGAAGAACTAAGTTCTGTCGTACCTTTGGAAGGTGAGGAGCGACAGGGCTTAGCCCCGAAGAGAGCCGTACTCTCTAACACGGAACGTGTATGCAAGCCGGGCTTGTTGGTCGTCCATGTGGACGTGAAGGGCTTTGATAAGCCCTGGATAGTCTTGATAGACTCAGGAGCGTCTGCTAACTATGCCAGGCGCTCCACGATGGAAGGAAGTCGGCAGTATGCCGAGGCGCTGGAAGCGCGAACGAGTGACACAGTCACGGTACGTCTAGCGACGGGGGCACGGGTTACCGTGCCCAAGGTCCCTGTGGACCTGCGAGTGAAGTTCTTGGACTTCAATAGCGTTGAACGCTGCTTGGTCCTAGACCTTGATTCGAGGTATGACCTCATTCTAGGCATGGCATGGCTTGAACGCCATGAGCCATGGATAGATTGGCGGTCTAAGACCCTCGGTGCCACGCACCCTGCTCCGAGCGGAGCTTTGGCGAGTCATGAACCCACCTCCGCTCAAAGCAGAAGCGCTATTGGCGCGAGCACTGGACCGAGTCGGTCAATGTGCTTGATATTGGAGTGTCGGAGCTGGTGGATAGCTCTGACACTGGGGACATTTGTCCCGAAGGGCGCGAGGCGCCGGTCGACGGAGTGTCGACACGTGGAGTGGCACGTAATCCACTGAGCGATGGTCACGGACCGAACAGTGCATCGCTGCGTGTTCAGCCGAACACGATCGACGAGACGTCAGAGGCATCTGCAAGATGCACGCGGAGTGGCGCGTTATCCACTGAGTGGCGGTCATGGACCTGGTGACACACCACTGCGTGTTCAGTCGAACACGACGGACGAGACGTCCAAGCATCACCATGATGCACGCGGAGTGGCGCGTAATCCGCTGAGCGATGGTCGTGGACCATGTCAGCCATCGCTGCACGTTCAGTCGAACGTGATCGACGAGATGTCGGGGCATCGCGATGATGCACGCGGAGTGGCGCGTTATCCACTGAGTGGAGGTCGCAGACTGAGTGACACTCCGCTGCGTGTTCGAGTGAACATGACTGGCGAGACGCCAAGGTATCAGGATGATACGTTAGGGGTGAACACACCCGAAATCGTCGACGGTAAAGTCGATGTGTTGTCCACGAAGTGGAGTGTCTCTGCAAAGAGACGGACTAGACGCAAGGCGTCATGGGAGAAGCGCAAGGCGCTTGTAGCGACGTCGTCGGATGACGCGTCTAGCGTGCTGAGCGGTAAGGCTCCACGCGGCCGCAGCGAGCAATTGTACACGCTCGTTGACGGAGTGACAGGTGATGTCACTGGAGGCATCCGCCTCGACGGACTACCCGATCTCAGTGAGCTCATCGAGCTCGACGAGATGTCGGTCGCCGAGTTTGGCGAGGCTTTGAAAGCCGACGACCTCGCTGAGGTGGTCATGATACGACCTGAAGAGGAGTTGAACTCCTCGTCCTTAGTGGACGAAGCTGTCTTGGAGGATACCAAGAAGGCGCTCAATGCGCGGAGTGGATCAGCGATCCTTAAGGATCCCAAGGATCCCTTTTATCCTTTACTAAAGGAGTATGGAGACGTTGTCTCGAAAGACCCGCCAATGGGTCTACCTCCCGATCGAGGTGTGCGCCACGAGATTGATTTGGTTCCAGGAACCAAATACTGCGTGACGCGGCAGTGGCCACTGCCTAAGGAGCAGTGTGACGTCATAGACGCTTTCTTCCGTGCCAAGCACGAGGCCGGAATGGTGCGTGAGAGCAAGTCTCCGCACTCGACCCCGACATTCTGTGTCAGAAAGCCAAATGGCAAGTGGCGCATTGTGCATGCTTACAATAAGCTGAATGCAGCCACCATTCCGGTGCAGACACCGATTCCCAGAAAGGATGTTCTTCAGAACAATATGGTGGGCAGTACGCTGTACAGCGCCCTCGACCTTGTCGATGGTTACTACCAATTGCTCATGCGAGCGTGTGACGTACCGCTGACAGCGGTGAGCACCCCGAGCGGTATGCTCTGGGAGTGGCTGGTAATGCCCCAAGGGCTGTCGAACGCTCCAGCAACGTTCAATCGTCTTGTGACGCAATTGTTTAGGCCCCATCGGGCGTACGCACAGACGTATTTCGATGACATCTTCGTCCATAGTCGTGCGGAGCACGGAAGACGGATGTTGAGATGCATGTAGAGCATCTGCGAGCTGTGCTCGAGTGCATGCGCACCAACAAGTTGTACGCCAACGCAGACAAGTGCGTCTTTGGCGCGGAGGAAATTCCTTTCCTCGGGTGCTTCATTGGGAAGCAGGGCCTTAGGGCGGATCCCGCCAAGGTCAAGGCAATCGTAGATTGGCGGGTTCCTTTGAACCAAAAGGACTTGCGCAAGTGGCTTGGCCTCGCCAATTACTTGCACAAGTACAGCGAGAATTACGCTGAGATGGCTCGGCCATTGTCCAACCTCCTTAAGAAGGATACGGACTGGTGTTGGAACACCGAGCATCAAGTTGCATTTGATGCAATCAAGGAGAGTCTCCTTCATGCGCCCATCTTGGCGTTACCGGACCCTGATCGTCCGTTTAGCGTCGTGTGTGACGCGTCCGATTTCGCAATCGGTTGCGCTTTACTACAAGCGGACGCCGAAGGGCGTGAACGCGTCATCGCGTTTGAGTCTCGGCAGCTGAAAGCTGCTGAGAAGAACTATCCAGTTCATGACAAAGAGCTACTTGCGATGAAGTACGCTCTAGTCAAGTTCAGGGTTCACCTGCTAGGCTCTAAGCCTTTTGTGATCTACACAGATCATGCGTCACTACGCACAGCGACCCAGTCGCCCCATCTCTCTCAGAGAATGGCCCGATGGCTCTCCTTCTTTGCGGAGTATAACTTCGAAGTGAAGTATAAGCCGGGCAAGCAGAACGTGCTGGCGGATGCGCTTTCGCGCAGGCCGGACTACGAGCTGTCTCATGTCACGATGGTGACGTCGTCAGTGACGAACCTAATACGCAGTGCGTATGCGCAGGACGCCTCTTGCGTAGCGCTACTGCAAGCTCTGAAGAGCGAAGAGTCCGCGGACTCTAAACCGACGTTGTCGGCGCGCACACGCGCGAGGCTTCATCGCTACAGCCTTAGTGATGGCCTGCTGTACTACAGCACCGGTCCCGAGGACCCACCACGTGTCGTGGTACCTCACGATGAGGACTTGAAATACAAGATCCTCTTTGAGGCACATGACGCTCCGGTGAGCGGACACCTTGGTCGTGAAAAGACCTATAGCGCTGTGAGCGCGATGTACTGGTGGCCCAAGCTCTATAAGTGGGTCAGTACTTACGTACGCACGTGCGAGACGTGTCAGAGGGTCAAACCCTCGCCGCATGCGGCTGCGCCTTTGGCGAGTTTGCCCGTACCCAGTGGGTGTTGGCAGTCCATGAGTATGGACTTTGTGTTTGGTCTGCCGAAAGATTCGGCAGGCAACACGGGCATTGTGGTCTTTGTAGACCGATTGAGCAAGATGGCTCACTTAGCGGCTGTGCCGGACTCCATTGATGGAGAAGGAACAGCCTCGCTGTTCCTTGACCGTGTCTTTCGGCAGCATGGGCTGCCTGAGACGATTGTCTCGGATCGAGATCCGCGCTTCACTGGGAAGTTCTGGACATCAGTCTTTAAAGTGCTGGGCACTCGACTGGACATGTCCACAGCGGATCATCCGCAGACCGATGGTCAAACCGAGCGCGTTAACCGCGTTGTGGAGGACGTCCTCCGCAGCGTTTGCGCTGAAACTCCTAAGCGTTGGAGCGCGATGCTCCTGCTTGTTGAGTTTGCATTGAACAATGCGGTTCACGCGTCAACGGGCTTTACGCCGTTTTACGTGAACGGGTTAGTGAACCCACGTGTCCCATTGACACCGCCACGACGTGGCTCAGGGCTTGACGGGGAGGGATAGCCGACAGGCTTGCTGATGTCAGCCCTGCTTCTGTGCGTAAGCACATTAGCGACTTTGTGTCGCAGCGTCTAAGTGTCTTAAGACACGTGCGTGACGCAATGGCTGAAAGCCAAGATGTTCAAAAGAACAAGCAGATGCCAAAGGCAGGGGTAATGTGGAGGAGTATAAGGTCGGTGACCTCGTATTGCTAAACGCAAAGAACCTCCCCACACACGCGGTGTCTGCTGTCTTTAAGACAAAGCTGCGCCCACGCTTTATTGGACCTTACGAGGTCGTGGCCAAGAAGGGCCTAGCGTATACGCTGAACCTTCCGAAGGCGATGCGTACGCACCCAACCTTCTACGTCGGCTTGCTCAAGCCATATCGAGACCCCACAGGGGTGAGCGCAAAAGCGCTGGCGCCGCCGGCGCCGAGGTCCCAACGGACGCGATCGGCTATGCCGAAGAGAGGACCCAATGGCAGCGATGCTGCCGGCACACAGGCAGGCCACTACGAAGGGCCATGCCCTGATCCGGCCACAAACCGCCCGCCACCGGCACTGCTCGATGAGCAAGGAGAGCCGCACTATCATGTGGAGCGGCTCCTAGCGCGACGACGTCGCAAAGGCCACAACCAGTATCTGGTGAAATGGCGGGGGTATCCTCACTCAAAGAACTCATGGGAGTTCGAGATACCCCTTCGGCAAGATTGCCCTGACGTCGTGGACGCCTTTGATCGTCTTGATCAGATGCGCCCTTCGGGCGAACGACCGCACAAGCGGTCAGCACGCGCTTCCCACTTCTAGAGTGGGGAGCTGCTGGGTCATTGACCGAGCTCAGGCTCTGACCCTATCGCTGCAATAGCAACACGCATCTTTGATGCGTAGGCACCCGGTGCCGGGCTGCTTTTGCAGCGTGAGCGAGTGAATCGCTTATAATAGGCGTTCCGCCGTTAGCTTCACGTATGAAGCGCAGACTATGTTCAAATGGAACATGTGTCTAGTAGGATGATAGTCATCCGAACCATGCCACGCGATATGGCGTGATGGTTAATGCTCCTCGAGCCGAAGCTGATGATCGAGGGTTCAAACCCCGCATCGACCAGCTTTTACCATACTATGGTATTGGACATTGTCCATGCACTCTTTATCCACGCAGTGGCTGAGTGGATTGTGCTCGTCGAGCTCACGCTGTAGAGTGAGGGTTCAAACCCCATCTCAATCAGCTTTTACCATGTTATGGTATCGGACTTTGTCCGCACTCAAGCCCCATGCGTGGTGGCCGAGTGGATTAGGCTTGGTAAGCCTACGCCGCGGTGCACGGGTTCGAGCCCCACACCGTTCAGGATTAGCAATTTTGCTAAAGGGACATCGTCCCCACTTTTGGTCCACTCAGTGGCCAAAGGCGTGGTGCCTTAAGCACAAGCTGGAAGATGTAGGGTGCGACACCCTCATCCCGCAGCTAAAGCACAAGGTGCTATGGGACAAAGATCCCACGCTTAGCCACATGGTGGCGGAGTGGTTTGCGCTCTGAGAGCGCGCTGTGGATATAGGGTTCGATCCCCACATCGCACAGCAATGCAGCATGTTGCTGACGGACTTTGTCCGATAATGGATGACTCAGTCATCATTAAGGTCGCGTAGAGCGACGAAGCGTCGTCATGGACGCTGGGGGTCGTATAAACCCCGTGTGGGGCTTCCCACTTTAGTGTGCGCGCTCGCACAGGCTCAAAGAGCCAAACTTCAGTGTGATGGGGCTCTCTGAGCTCGTATCACACATTCTAGCTCGAGTGAGCCGCTTCCCCATGGATGGGGTAAGCGTTGAGTAACACCACGACGTGGTGATCACTCATAAGCAGCTCTGCTGCGTACTGAGCCCACGAAAGGGCTGCAGCGATGCGTGCAGCACGCACCCACTTGTGTGGGGTGAGTCAAAAGACTCTGGCGCCTTCCCAAGGCCAGGTCCAAGACCTACTAGCACATGGCGTGCTGACACTGCCGGGAGGGCTGGTGTATGGAGCCCCAAGGCGAGGTGCGCATGCACGATGCGTCTAGGACGCAGATAAGGAACACCGAGATGGTGTTGAGGTTGGTCTGAGGACCAAGACGCCTTCAAGGCGGTGTGCTCATGCACGTAGCGTCTTAGACGCATATACGAAACACCGAGGCGGTGTTGAGGATGGTCTAAGGACCAAGATGCCTACATGGCATGGGGCTGTTATGCCTGAGGTGCTGGTGACAGCACGGGGCGCCTTCGAGGCGCGACAGAGGCCACGAGTGGCCGGACATGGTCGTAGTAGTGCTCATCGAGCAACGACCCTCACTAAGTGAGATGTTCCGTGAACAGGCGTGTTCACGGTTTAGTGGGGAGGGTGTAACGGGGTTACATGAAGGTGACCAGTAAGGTGGGCCACACCTGGTCACCTTGGGGACACATCGTCCGGATAAGATATCCGTATCCCTCCTCAAAGAGATACTGGTACTTGGTACCCTCGGATTACCCTAAGTCAGTACTGATGTCAGTACATGGGCGCAACGCCATTCATTTGTGCATGACTAGAACTAAGTATGCCATAGTTAGTTCTATACATTTAGGAAAAGAGATTTAGACAGATAAAAACATTCAATTCAGTTCACATTTTGCTAGTTAATTAAGAAGTTGTTATTTACTCTTAATTAAACTAAGCCGAGTCCAAAGAGTCAGTTTTGGACTGTTAAGTATCGCTATACTTGGTTCTTGTATAAGAACGTACAGTCGTCGGAACTCCGACTGATAGACGGACGTCTAAGACTCAAAGAGTCGCCCCCTCTTCCTCTGTGCCAAGCACTTGCTACGCAGCCCCGCTGCACATTCGGCGAACGATGACTGCCCGACGGACTCAGAGAGTCGAGGCAAAGCAAGCCAAGAACAATCAAGTACAGAGCCGAATGACCCCAGTTCAAGCGGTCAAAAGGCCGAAGATCAACTAGATCCGGTCGAAGTTCAAGCTGAGCGAATTCGCCGAGTCAAGATTTCCCAAGAAGAAGAAAGGAGGTGGGCTGATCTAAAAGCCAATCTCAGGGGTGATCTGGAAGCGTTGAGTCTGAAGCGAGCAGCAAATGCAAGCAAAACCGCTGACCGATTCGTCATCGATGAAGACGAAGTGCTACATTATGTGGGTAAAGGTCGGAGATTCGACGAAAATGACGAGTCAGAAACGCATTTGCGTCTTGTCGTACCAACGACAATGATCGCTGAGGTTTTGCAAAGTTGCCACGACTCGATCGAGGGAGGTCACCAAGGCATTATCCGTACGTATCATCGCGTGAAGAAAGACTACTATTGGATCGGATTATATGCTACCGTCGTTCGCCACGTACGTGCTTACGCTGACTGCAGCACAAGCAAAGGGAAACCTCAGCTAAAAGGTTATTCGCCGGGCAATGTGCTCGCCGATCGACCGTTCCAGTCGGTGTCGATGGATTTCGTGACTCCACTACCCCGTACTCGACGAGGCAACACGTCTCTACTACTGTTCCAGTGTTCGTTCACCGGATACGTGATCGCTAAGGCAATGAGCAGCACCAAAGCTCAAGATGTGGCAGATGTTTTTGAAGAATGTGTGTTCCGCCGGTTCGACGCATCTTCAATGATTAGGCACAACCGAGATCCGCGGTTCATGAGCGAAACATTTCAAGCATTCGTCGAGCTCATTCAATCGAGATCAAGAGCGACGCTCAGCTATCGACCTCAAGCAAATGGCCAACAAGAACGGTCAGTGAAAGCGGTGATCCAGACTGTGAATGTCTACGTCGAGGATCCATTGCAGCAAGATTGGGATGACATCGCTGAGAAGATGGTGTATGCAATGAATAACTCGATGGACACGACTCGAAAAGAAACACCGTTCTACCTAGTACATGGGTGGGACGCGCAGTCTACACTGAAGGCTATGACTAGTTCGCTGAGGCTTGGTGACGGGGACACCTCGGATGCTGCCACTTGGCGGCGAGAAGCTAACCGCCAACATGAAGTTGCTCTTGCCTTAACGAAGCAATACCAAGCCACAGAGAAAGCTCGGCGAGCGAAGGAGCATAACGAAGCTCTTGGAAGATTGGAAAGACAATCTGTTCCGGTCAGCGAACGCATACAGAGTGCTGAGGAAGAAGCGGAAACGATGGAAAACTCCGCTCAGCGATCACTGTTCAAGCCCGGAAGCAGGTATGGCTGTTCATGGAACGAGTGAAGCCCGGGTTAGTAAAGAAGCTTGCCCACCGGTGGCATGGACCCTTCCGCATTAAACGGAAGGTCGTAGAATTTGCTTACGAACTAGAATTACCGGACAAAGCAGGCTATCGGTTCTACCCGGTCGTGCACGTGTCCCGTTTGAAAGCTGTGAGCGAAGACGATCGCCGACCTACTGCTGATCTCGTGGATGGCCTGGGTGAAGAGGATCGTTTTGATTTCGACGAGGAACTTCTCCCCGAGGACAGCTGGGAGCCTGAAGTCGGCGACGATAAATACATCGTCGAAGCAATACTCGACGATCGCTGGCCTATTTCGACGGGCACGGAACGTACTCGCCGAGAGTTTAAGGTCAAATGGCAAGGCTATGATGAACCAACTTGGGAACCAGTATCGAATCTGCCATGTGGAGGTCTTCTGTTCGACTATCTTCTCCAAAAGAAGCGCGAGAACCGACTTCAAATGGTTCAGGTCGCGGACGAGAGTTAGCGGCTATGCGCGAAGTGATCTCTCGACGATGAGTACAGGTCGTCGAATGAAGATTACAGCTACTGTATCAAATGTTGACCTCGGTGAGAGTGGGTACAGGCCCTCGTCGAGTGTATTACTACTGTACCAAAACTGCATATTGGAAACAAACTTCATGTGATGATCATGGAAATGGATGTCGTACGGTGAACGAACAAGACATGCAAAAACTCCAACTAGAACTACGTCTTGTGGGTACCTGAGGTTTGGAATAAGCACGTACGACTTGAACCGCGGCTCAGCGAACCTGGCAGCGACTAATCTCCACCATGAACCACGTTCGATGGCGAAAAAGTAGAAATGTTAGGTCGATTTAGTGCATCAGCACCATCGACACTAGCGTGAAGAGAAGGAGGATCCGACCCAGCGACAGTGGTTTCGTTCTCGACAGCGTCAGCGACGATCGCTGAGCTTGCGTCTCGTGGCACAAAAACGCTGGATTCGCCGAGCAAAAACTCTTGCTATGAGGACGACAACCAGTGGAGTCTGCTCCAGGTTAAACGTGCCTGTTAAGTCGACCCAAGCTATAAGACATACAAGAAAACATGACACGATGGTGAGCGTCTCAGAAGCACGCGATCACGACGAACAGAACATGTACGACTTACCGGCGATGGACGCTGTGCTGAATCACACATGAGGGCACCAAAGAAGAAAGTTACCGATGCCACAGTTGGAAATTGAAGAAATCGCCCAGTTAGAGTGGTAATCAGGACACTCGCCGGTTGGTTCGGGTCCTGATCAGGAGGGTTGTGGTGTAGCGATTTTAAGAATGCGGTGCTACCACATAATTCGGTGACGCCAGTCATCTCGGCCAAGTGGTGTACACGTCACAAGCTATCGAGTCTAAGTGCGGCCAGAACATAAGTGCGTACCGGGAATATCGACTAGGTACGGATCTCGAAGGTCGCCGAAATTAGCTCGGCGAACGTGAAGGGTCGCCCGGCAAATGACTTGGTTTCACTATAGGGAGGTCTGAAACGACCCATTTTCATTACATATTTGTATAGGAACACAAAGGAACTCAGAGAAGCCCTGAAAGGGCGTTTAGGAAGATAACATGAAAACAATACAGAGTGGATTATTCTGAGTCCAACACAAGGCGGCAAGCGCAGCATAAGTCGTCCCCGCCGGGCAAAGGGTATGACCACCGGTGAGACTGACTGACCTGAGTGAAGGAAGCAGTCTTACCCAAGTGGCAAGCCCAAGAAGCGTTGAGGTTAAAGTATTGAAGAACCGACCGAAGTCGTTAAACTACTCGGAAGAGCGCAGGTTTCGTCGGACATAACATACCCGTGGCTTGCATCCTAAACCATTGGCGCATTACCCACTGGCGTCAAGGACTCGTTAAAATTGTACGTTGGTACGCCGCCGTCCATTTTTAGTGGAGGGTACAAAAAGAAGTTGGAAACGCTTGGAAGTTATTTTGATGGCTTGTGGCCGAGATTGTAAAACCAAAAGTGATAAGATTTAATTTGTTAACACTGTTCTACCTTGCTTAACCTTCGTGTCCACAAAAGAAAACTATCCCATCCCGAATGGCATCCCATATGAAAGAAAAAGTTTAGTGGCTGTGAGACTTGAACCCTCAATCCAATGAGTGAGTGAGTGGAACTCAATCCACTGCACCACTAGTTCACCAACATATGCAATCACATGTCCAATCCACATGAATCTTCCACATGCTGCAACCCATACCAGACATGTACCATATGCACCATATGTAGATCAGAAACGCAACACCCGGAAGTCGAGCGTGCGACATCACTCCTTCTTCAACACTCTCCCTTGATGTGCGCTCTCTTCGTCATCTTACGCACTCATGCTGAGACCAACAATGAATCGGCGGTGCTTGTCTCGAGCCAGAGCCTTCGTTAACCCATCGGCAATCATCTCGTCCGTCGGCTTGTACTCAAGTTGGATTACCCCCTGCTCAACCTTCTCACGCAGAAAGTGAAACTTGATGTCAATGTGTTTCGTGCGTGTATGATACACGGGGTTCTTGGCAAGCGCGATGCAACCTTGATTGTCTTGGTAGATAGTAGTAGCACTCTCGCTCGGGTATCCCATGTCTTTTAGCAATAGACGTAGCCACACAGCTTCTTGAGTCGCATTATAAAGACTCATGTACTCCGCCTCCGTACTTGAGGTAGCCACAGTTGGTTGTCGTTTCGATTTCCACGAGATCGCACTGCCGTTCAAAAAGAACACGTAACCGGTTGTCGAACGTCTTGTGTCAAGATCACCGGCCCAGTTTGCGTCCGCATAGCAAACGAGCTCTCCCTTGATCCCACCGTTGAACACAATGCCCATGTCTTGAGTCGTCTTCAAGTACTTTAGGATCCTCTTCGCAGCCGCCCAATGGCTTTTGTTGTAGCGTTCACAAAACTTTGCCACCTCGCCAACTGAATGCGCAATATCCGGACGCGTGCACGTTGCCAAGTACATCAAAGCCCCCACAAGTTCACGATACGGAAACTTGGGCGCGAACACTTCATCTTCTGCTGGCTTCACAAGCTTGGAGTTACTGTCCGCCGGTGTATGCACGTCCTTGCAGTTCTCCACACCAAACTTCTCCGTGAGTCGCTTAATGTACGCACTTTGGTTCATGACAATAACCTTGTTTTCGCGCTTGCGATGGATCTCGATCCCGAGGCAGTACTTCAATTCACCAAGCTCCTTAATGCTGAACTCACTCCTTAGAGCTTGCTTGATCTTCGCAATCCCAGTCTTCGTCCTGCTGAAAATCATGAGGTCGTCCACGTAGATAACAACAATGCTGTACTCATTGTCCAGCTGCCGAATGTAGACACACGGGTCCGCGACTGATCGCTTGAAACCTTGACCCTCCAAATGTTGGTTCAATTTGTTGTTCCACTGGCGTGCTGCTTGCTTCGTTCCGTAGAGTGCTTGTCCAAGCAAACACTTCTTTGTCGGATTTGCTTGGTCTTCAAACCCGTCCGGCTGATCCATGTAAATCTCTTCTTCCACATCACCATAGAGAAACGCAGTGTCCACATCAACATTTTCGGCCTCAAGGTCTTCTTCAGCTGCAATTGCAATCGCAGCGTTGATCGACTCTTTTCGAGCCACAGGTGCAAACGTTTCCGTGTAGTCGATCCCCGGACGCTGCGTGAACCCCTTTGCCACCAGTCGTGCCTTGAACTTCACAATGTCCCCGTTTGGGTCGCGTTTAATGCGAAACACCCACTTGCACCCGATGGCTTTCTTGCCTGAAGGGATGTCCACCAAAGTCCACGTGTGATGATCTTCCAACGACTTCATCTCACTTTCCATTGCTCGCAACCATTCCTCCTTGTACTTGCTGCGCATGACTTCTTCGTATGTCACCGCGCGCTCCCCATCGTCAACTTCAGCGTTCAGACAATAGAGGGATTCGAACTCCCCTCAAAGTCATCCAATCGAAATTCACCACGTCTCGTGCCGGGGTATTCATCTGCATACCGCACCACTCCACGCTTCTTACGAGACGGCCGCACCATCCATTCTTCTTCACCATCTCTCCCTGGAGTACTTGATCCTCTCGTCGGTACTGAGTGGCTTGGTCTGGCATGTTCCGTTTGGGTGGGTTCTTGACGCGGTCCTGTTGGCGGTGTTTGGAATATATCCTCAACACTGGATTCTTCGATCTCACTCTCGCAGTCGATGTCGATGATGTCAGTTACATCCTTGTCGCCATCCTTCGACTCCTTGATCACAGGGTGCTCAGCGAACGTCACACTCCTGGATATGACAATAGAGCCATCGTTTGCGTTGAGAAGTCGATACGCCTTGTGCTGTTTCGCATACCCGAGGAAGAAGCACTTCACACCCGAGTCATCCAGCTTTTTGCGCTTCTGCTTCGTGACGTGGGCGTAACATTCACTGCCAAACACCCGCATGTGATCCAATTGTGGTTTCCGCTTGAACAAAGCCTCAAACGGACTGGAGTGTGAGTTGGACGTCGTAGGCAGCACATTACGGATGTCCGCCGCTGTCATAATAGCCTCACACCAGTAGGCCTTGTCCAGACCACTTTCCTTCAGCATGCACCGTGTCATCTCAACCAACGAACGATTCATTCGCTCTGCCATGCCATTTTGCTGAGGATTGTATGGCACAGTGAATTCTTGCTTGATCATCTTGTCATCGCACAGTGACTCCATTGTTGCGTTTCGGTATTCGCCACCATTGTCACTCCGCAATACCTTGATCTCTGCCCCAGAAGTCTTGATATGCTTGCAAAACTTCACAAAAGCATCGGGGACCTCGCTCTTCTTGCGTAGCGGATAAACCGTTACATAGCGACTTTTCATCAAAATGAATGTCACAATGTACTTGAACCCGGACTTCGATTCTGGTGTGATCGGTCCAAGCACATCCGAACACACCATGTCATCGGAACGTCTGCTCTCCCTGGCTTCCAACTTGTCCTTGCTGGAGTTGAAAGTTTTGCGCACTTGTTTCGCCGTAGCACACACGCCGCACACCACCCCAGGTTCAGCTTTTGTGCTGCTCAACCTTCCATCCTGAACCATCGTGTTCAGTGTTCCGAATGACGCATGTCCAAGTCGCCGGTGCCAGAGCTCGATGTCGTTACCAACCGAATGACACTCATCTGCAGCCTCCGTGTTCAGGTACATAAGCTTCCCACGCTTCCTTCCCGTTGCCACAGTTTCTTCACCACGTTTCACCACACAACGGTCGCTTGTGATGACCACTGTCATCCCACGCGCAGTAGCAGCCGTGAGTGAAAAGAGGTTCTTGTTCAAGTCTTGAACATGAAGCGTTTTCTCCAGGCGCGCGTTTATCCACGATTTTCCAGTCCACACACGAAGAACCACTGTCCCATAGCCGAGCACCTTCAGATTCGCGCTATTCTTGGCGCTGGACACACTGCGCGAGCTTTGCACTTCCGTGTACTCCTCAAACGCATCTCGTGTTTTGCACATGTGTGCTGACGCTCCGCTATCCATGACCCAGCTGCCGGCTTCAAACCCCTCGGTTGCATTAAATGCAACATTCGACTCCTCTTCATTTGAGCTTGTCTTAGCACGACAATCTCTCGCGTAGTGACCCTTCTTGCCACAATTGAAACATGCTCCAGACGATCCTTTCTTGTGTCCTCCGCGCTGCTTCTTCTTTGCTGCTGCTTTCCGTTGCCTTTGCTTGCGAGCAGCGCAGTCGCCTCTTCAATACGTGTCGAATCCTTTTGACGCACCTCCTCAGCAATTAGCTTGCTAACCAGATCTGCAAAGCTAAATGTCACCACCGACATGCGAAATGCTTGAACAAGGCTCTCATAGCTCGCCGGTAGACTTCGCAGCATCGTCGCGCAGACATCCTCCTCACTTGGTCCGCAGCCCGCGCTCTTCATCTCCATTACAAGCTTCTCCAACTCCATCACATGACCACTGACGGAGGATGCCGTAAACTTGAATGATGAAAATTTCTCCTTGAGCCACAACCGATTCGCCATGTCCTGCGTGCGGTGAAAACCTTCCAATTTCGTCCATGCCGCTCTAGCGCTGGACGCCGTCACTACGTGCATCAGTTGTGAATCACTCAGATTCAGGACGATTGCCGCATGCGCTTGCTGTTCTTTACCGCAGTCGTTTCGCCCTCACCAGAGACCGCCTCCCACAATCCCTTGGACATCAAATACATCTTCATCTTGTAACTCCACAGCGTGTAGTTGGAACCGTCGAACGGCTCGACCTTGAACTTGGAATCGCTGCTTGGGCTCATAACCAAAAAGAAGTTGGAAACGCTTGGAAGTTATTTTGATGGCTTGTGGCCGAGATTGTAAAACCAAAAGTGATAAGATTTAATTTGTTAACACTGTTCTACCTTGCTTAACCTTCGTGTCCACAAAAGAAAACTATCCCATCCCGAATGGCATCCCATATGAAAGAAAAGTTTAGTGGCTGTGAGACTTGAACCCTCAATCCAATGAGTGAGTGAGTGGAACTCAATCCACTGCACCACTAGTTCACCAACATATGCAATCACATGTCCAATCCACATGAATCTTCCACATGCTGCAACCCATACCAGACATGTACCATATGCACCATATGTAGATCAGAAACGCAACACCCGGAAGTCGAGCGTGCGACATCACTCCTTCTTCAACAGGTACGAGTTTTGGGTTGAGAGAGAGTGAAGGTTAGAGTGAAGGTCGTCGGGGCTCGACGAACAAAGAAGAGAGGTGTCGAAGGTCGACGGACAAGTGTGAAGAGCGACAGAGGTCGGTGAGTGGAGAGATCGAGAGTGGCGCTGATAAGCCAGCGAACTTAGCTGATTGGTCAGCGATTGAAGGAAGGAGAGCGGAGTGTACCGGATAGCTCGCGGTACGACTACCGGAAGGACTTGGGTGGTGTCTGGAGTGTTATTACACTGCTGTAAACGGACTGGGCGATCTTCGGATTCGCCCTTAAAGCCTATTCGCTGAGCGAGTAGGTGTAGTGGGGGCGTACAGTGGGAAACTAAGGTAATTTTCTACCTGTGCTATACCACATACTGCAAGCAAGATAGAATCATGGATACAAAAATAAATAAATCGCTAGCGGTAACTAGTGATACCGATCTCAGATCACTAGCAAATCAGCTGAATATACATCTTGATGGTATCTACGATTTCAGAAGCATCAAGTCGCCTCTTTCAAGCACAGGATCATTTCTAATACTACTTCGCGATGCTCCGGGCGTTGGTCACTGGACGGCGATACACGATGGCTATTACTTTGATTCGATGGGCGCTCCTCCTCCAGAGATATTACATATAACTAGATATAGTGATAAGCAGTATCAAGGCACATATAACGAGTTCTGTGGGTTGTGGAGCTTGCTCTTCTTATACGGCAAACAGAAGAACCGTCCTGATCTCCTTGATGGATTAACAGACTTGGACGTCGATGTTTATATGTCTCAATAATATGACAACGATAATATAGTAACGCAATGATATACCGGACAAGACGCGCGGTCACTCAGGAGCCAACTATCAACAATGATGCTTCATTGACATCTTCAAAGAGCGATGCTTCAATTATTACAGAGATTAGAGCTCTTCGAAATGAGCTACAGAAACAACGAGACGCCGACGGAGAACTACAGACACTCAGAGAACAGCTGACTGATCTTCAGAGTAAGTATGACACCCTTATTCTTCAACATGAACAGCAACTTAAGAATGAAGAACCTAAGACGATTGAGTTGAAGATTGATCCGCCGCCTATGGAGGGATCCTCTGTGGTGTAGGAAAACTCCAATCCACTGCGAGACCTAGTCTACGTGGCTAGGATTTTTATATTCCCCACAACAATCTGCACTCTCCTCAGATGAATTGAGTACAGTTGCTGGGTTTAATGATCCGAAGGTACCCGAGATCTCCCAGAACACCCAGGTCTGTCTGAATCCTTCACTTCGAATCACTGGTAGCCAACTTATACACACGTCCTGAACCTCGAGCAACCGGTTCAGACGTTTCTCACTCAAACCCCGAGGTCCCAACAGACGGAGGGTACCAAGCCTTCTTAGGGGCTCTGTCCAGGGGCGCCTCGGTATAACCAAGGCAGGAAGAAGCTTTGGAATGCTCTTCAGACACTCCCATACACGCGGCAATACAGCCACACACACTCACACTCTCAGACCAATCAACACTCTTGGCCTTACCAGGGCAAACACTCACCAAATGGGTCAACGTGTTCACCAGGCAGTCATACTCCAAGCAACAACGTACAAGTCTTACCTCTAAGGTGCTTGGACGCTTGAGGGGTTGAAGGAATATTCTGCTCTCTTTGTGTCACCCGAAAGGGTGTTATCTTTCCTATATCTTTCCTATAAATTCCCTATACAAATATCTAGTGAACTTGTCCGTTTTGGATCTCAGCGACCCCTCGTGGGAAATACCGAAAAGTCGCGTCTGGTCCTAAGTGCGTCCTAAGTGCGAAGATACCTTTGGGTACCTTGAACCAAAATAAGCTGGATTGGGTTCCTGGCCGATTTTATATTAGGTTCGGACCAGGACCTTCTCCGACGAATGACACTCACACGTCCGGTCGCTAAAACGAAGTGTCTGAACTGATCTTGAGTGACCAATCTGAGTCTTCTGATTCCACCAATAAGCTTTCGAGCCGTTTGTACTTTGGCATTCACTCGAAATCGGCTCGGCAACTTGGTCAGTGCAGCGAACAATCGCTACACCACAACTGCCCCTGGCGCGTCGCGAGCCTCCACAAGCGGTGAGCGTCGTGACATCAAGACCAACTCTCCAACCATGCCACACCGAGCCTTGGCTGCCGCCATCTCGTTCGCAACCGGCCAGCTCCAAGCTGATCCTGGTCCCTCTCTGGTACTGTGATGTCTTCTAGTATCTTCATTCTTGTATGCTGGTTTCTCACAGTTGATGGTTTCTTTGATCTTATAGCCTCCGTCACCGACACACTCTGCGGCGAGTCCAGACGCTCCTGCGCCTCAAGTTGAACACGCAGCGGTGGGAACCTCGCGCTCGAGATCACCCCAGCGGCTCACAGTTGCTTCTTCACGGCCGCGTCCAAGTGATGGTGATCAAGGGACGACGACGCTGCCAATTGATGATAGTGGGGCGTCGACGCAGATAAACCACCGGAATGGCGCTGATGACGACCGTAGAGCTCCACCAGCAGCAATTGGTGGCTTGCAAGCTTGTCCCATTGAGATTGACGATCTTGACGGTGACGTGGACCAGTCTCGAGACGAATCATCGGCTGTATGTCACCAAGATGCGCCACCCAAGCCAGATCCAGCCAATTTGAGCGAGATCGCGCAGGAAGATGTGCCTTTTTCGTCTCATGTTGTATCGCCTGAGTTCTCGCTTGACATGGATGCAATGGCTGACGCCTATCAGGCCGCGCTGGATGCAAACGTAAGCTCCACGCTGTTGAACCAAAACTTCAAGCTCGCCAAGTTGATAGTCCAGTTGTGCACTGACCCCAGTCGTCGTGGCGACCGTGGTCTCCAGCAACGCTTGAAAATGGCTAAGACTTTCGATGGAGTGGTTTCGGCTTGCTCCAGCATCGATCAACCAGATGACTCGTCGGCCGAACTTGCCAACCTTCGCTCTCGTGTGGCTGCAGCTGAAGCAGGCGAAGCTTCTGTCACCCGTAAACTGGCTCAAGAAACTCTTAAACGTGAAAATGCTGAACTCTTTTCGCGCGAGGCGTCTGCGGAAGCTGATGACTTGAAGAAAGCTCTCAAGCGAGAGAAAGAATCCGTAAACGCGTATTACCATCAAATTCTCCAACTCCAAGCGTCAGCGGAACTCCACACCGATGAAGTCGAGAAGCTGGAAAAGATAATTGCTCGTCAGAAGGATTACGCCAAGTCTCTGCAGGACCGGATCGACAAAGACCGGGTCTCCTTTCAGGCTGCCACAGTGGCCCAGACTGCGCAATCAATCAAGCTCCATAAGCTTCTGTCCGAGATGTCCAAGGATGAGTATGACGAGACGAAGGTCCTCCGCGACAAGTATGATGACATGGTGGACACCCTCCGATTTTGCCGTCGTGCAAATGGCATTCTCCGTCAACACGTCGACGCCCGGCAGATGGATGCGGACACCTTGGTCTTAGCCTCTGCAGGTATCGGAAGTGGAGATATCAACCTCGATCGTTTGGACCTTGATCCCGATTCTCGCAAACTTCTAAAAGAGTGCCGTGAGGAAGTCGTTCGCACTGGCAAGCGTGAGGACCTTGCTATATCATTTGCTCGCGCAATGTATCGCAAGCGCCACGGAATAAAGCGCAAGCGCATACGACAAGCACCTGTTGGGTCCGGAGACGATGATGAAGAATCTGACAGTGATGTACAGTACAATTGGTACAGTGATGACGAAGAGGCCATTGCTGAAAAAGCCAAGAAGGCTGCTCTCAATGATGCAGGCCTCGGAAAGGCTCCAACTCCTTCTGAATCATCGACTCCACGCCGCAAATTGGTCATGCCAGTCGCAATGAAAGCTTCGGGCAAGAAGCGTTTAAAGAAGAAGCTCAAATCTCGTCACATTAATCCCGTCTCTGCTACACCAGCCGTCAGACCTCGGACCACTTTGGCTGTGTCACACACCGCTACGACGTCGACAACTTCTGGTAGCTCACGAGTTTTGATGTTGTCTCGGTCGTCTGCTGCAGTGACAACGCAGCCTGCGGCATCATGTGGTAAATCTCGGTCAAGTTCGGCACCTCAAATTTCGGCCAAGGTACCGATAGCTCGTCCAAGTGAGCCTGTGACGCCGCCAAAGGTAGCTACTCGCACGCTAGGTCGTCGGAAGTACAACGCGGCAATGTTCCCAAGCTTGAACTCTCGGTCGTCGGCTGTTCGAAGTTTGCCTCGACCGCCAAGTTTGACACCAGTGCAGGATAAACCATCGTTACGCATCAGCATGCCACCGGTGGCACCAGTTACTTGTCGGGACTCCGTAAGCCGTTCTCCATCGACTCCAGTCGGCCAAGTTTCATCTCGAGGGTCTGGCAGCGATACTTCGTCGACGCCGCGGCGTCAAGCCGCTGCCCAGTCTGCGTTCCGATCGTCACTTGCTGCTGAACTAGAGCAAGCTGACGACGATGACGTTTTGGGTTTAGGAGTCTCTTCAGTGTCAGGACCCACACCAATTGACCTTGATGACGATGGAGATGATGACAACGTGGATGATAATGCTTCTGAGGCTTCTGTTGCCCCTACCGAGTCACCTCCGCCTTCTGAAGCGTCTGTTGAAGTAACTCATGCTTCGTCTACGGTTCATCACGAAACATCGGATAATATCCAGACTGTCGTGATTGCCTCTGGGACGTCTAACCCAACAAGAACTCGGGCTCCAGCGCGGGCTTCTACTCGCGGGCGAGTTATTACGTCGACATTGTCCACGCTGCAGTCTAATACTGGAGATATCGAGCCAGCTGGGCGAGATGTAAATACAGTCGAAGAACAATCCGTAGAGGATGACAATGGTTTTCTCACTGGTCGTGACATAGTTCCTGCTGAAGGAAAGTCGGCCAATTGGGTTTGGGATTTCGTGAATATCAATTTCACGGCTCCAGGAGCACGTTTGTGCTGGAGACAAATTCTCAATCGTCGGCAACCGACTCCCATTCCGGCTGGCTCAGTTTCACCATGTTCAGTGCCCCAGATACGGGCGTTTGCTGATTTTGAAAACGCTAATCACCCGTGGCAAATCCTCCGCTCGATGTTTCCAGAACAGAGTAGTCTGTTCGACACTTCCGGAGCTGATGTTCGTGAGCACATCTCGAGACGCGCACCAATATGCCAACGGCTTATTCGGCTGTGGGTTTCACTTCGTGGCCTCGGCGAAAAGGCCGACCTCGGTTTTGGCATGTGGGAGCGAGCGCATTGGATTCCTATCTCGGTTGTTACAGGATGGCTCGACTCTAAGCAGTGCAAGAAAACTCTCACTGCCAAGAAACGAGCTCAACTCCGGGAGGTTTGGGAAGATTACGCTGACGCTCGTCGAAAACGCGCTGATCTCGTTCGCGTTCACGTCAAGAAGCATCTGTGGCATGAGTGGTTGTTGCCCCAGTCCAAGATTCCGCACGCAGAGCGTCTGGAAACGGGACTGATGCCTGAGATGCTGTTTGAACCTTCGATGCCATGTTTTCTCTGGAGAATCTCACATGGGCTCCCCGAACTGCAACTTGGCTGGACGAGTTAGCTACCCTGGATCAAGAAGAGCCATGGCGCAACGGTTGGATGACCGTCCCCGAACTCCACCCATTCAACACGACATTTGCCCCGTGTAATGTGCGGACTACTCCATTCATTCCTCGCGGGAGAACCCAAGCTTCCGTGATGGGTAATGTTGTTGCCTGTCCGCTAATTCCAGCGGATCAAGTTTCATCTAGATGGGCTCACTACTCCGCAGAAGCTCAGGCTGTTCTCGCAGTGGAAACAGCTGCTGTGGCTCACCCAGTTGATCAAGAGGCAGCTCAAGACGAGGTCGACGCAGAGGGAGAGAACGAAGAAGTTACTCCAACTCCAGCCGAACCTCTGGTTGAATTTCCGGATCGTCTTGGACTCCTGGTCAACGCTGCTTCTCGTCAAGTCACTTTGTGAAGTTTCGAAGCAGCACTTTTCCGAGCTCAAGCTCCATATCCAAGCACCAAGTTCCCAAGAAGTTTTTCTCCGTAGCGTGCTTTAGGATTTCATATTATCTTGTCGTTCCGATATCAATCCAATCGGTTTGTCGTTCACCTTTCGTTATGCAAATATGTAGAAGATTGGGTCGCAGTAGTCATTTTCGTCTGTTAGTGTGAGCTGCGCCGCCTCACACGCAGATCATTTGTGTCGGAGTGAAGAACTATTCTTCGTCTGCCACTTGGACCATCTGAAAGCGATTTTCTCTCTTCTTCGCTTGCAGATAGTCGTAAAGCAGTCCTCCACATGAAAGATTGGACACGGGCTCCCATGTAGGGTCATCGTAACCGACCCATTTGACCTTGAATTCTCTTACAGGTCGATCAGTGCCAGTCGAAAGCGGCAACCGATCATCTAAAATCGTCTCAACTTCGTATTCACCTGCAAGATGGTCTGGTTCCCAACTATCTTCAGGAAGCAACTCCTCGTCGAAATCCAAACGTGAATCCTCCGAAAGTTCATCAACCAATTGAACATTTGGTCGAGTTCCAAACTCATTAACTGCTTTCAGTCGGGAAACGTGAACTGTTGGATAAAAGCGATATCCACTTCGGTTTGGCAGTTCGAGTTCATAGGCAAACTCTTCGACCTTTGCTTTGATGCGGAATGGCCCGTGCCACCTGTGAGCAAGCTTCTTCGTCAACCCGGGCTTTACTCTTTCCATGTACAGCCATACTCTGTCGCCAGGTTTGAAAAGAGACCAGGTCATATCTACTAAGGCTTCTGTTTGTTCACCCTCAGCATCATTATCACCAGAGGGTGATTCATCTTGGTCATCGGGCGGGATTGCTCCTTTCTCTAGCCGACTCAACGCCTCGTTATGTTCTTGGGCACGACGCTTCTTCTCTTTTGCTTGATACTTCTTGGCCATCGCTAACGCGATTTCTTGCTGTCGATTAACTTCTCTACGCCAAGCTAAAGCATCTGTTTGTGTCCCTGAACCTTGTTTAAGCGAAGATGTCATAGCTTTGAGAGTCGACTGAGCGTCCCAGCCATGGACAAGGTAGAACGGAGTCTCTTTTCTTGTTGTGTCTTGAGAGTTGTTGATAGCAAAGATTAGTCTTTCGACTATCTCATCCCAGTCTTGCTGGAGAGGATCTTCGACGTAAACTCTTACAGAAGTCATCACAGACTTCACAGAACGCTCTTGTTGTCCATTGGCCTGGGGCCGATAACTCAATGTCGCTCTTGATTTCGCTTGCATCATGTCTGCAAACGTTTGGAATACCTCACTCATAAACCTCGGATCTCTGTCGTGACGAATCAATGACGGAGCTCCAAAACGTCTGTAAACGCATTCCTCGAAGGCTTGAGCGACTTTGAGTGCCGATGTGTCAGACATAGCTTTCGCTATCACAAAACTAGTAAATGAACACTGGAACAAGAGTAACGCTGTGTTACCTCTCCGACTCTTCGGCAACGGAATGACGAAATCCATTGAGACAATTTGAAATGGTCTCTCGGCAAGCACATTACCAGGCGAATAACCTCGCAAGTGAGGTCGACTTTTACTGGAGCAGCAATCTGGGCATGAACGCACGTGTTTTTCAACGTCTGCGTACAGGCCAATCCAGTAGTAATCCAGTTTTACGCGTTGATAAGTGCGCACAACACCTTGATGACCACCTTCTAACGAGTCGTGGCAGTTCTGAAGCACTTCTTGAATCATCGTAGTAGGCACGACTAAACGCATTCGCGTGTTCTTGTTCTCCTCGGTATCTTTTGTACGGATGGTTCCCCAATAATACAGTACGCCATCTTCGGTCAACACAAAGCGGTCAGCCCATTTCCAAGCTTCTTTCACTTGACGATATGACATGTGCTCCGTGTCGCCTTTCAACAGCGATTTTATCCTGGCCCACTTAGATTCTTCGTCTTGAGCCTTCTGGATTCGTCTGCGACGCTCTTGCTGCACCACTATCGGATCAATGTCTTCAGCCGATGTTTGTCCATTCCATGGTGGCGCAGGTGGTTGTTCCGGGGAATCGTTAATATCCGGCGACGTCGTTGTTTCTTGCGAAACTTCATCTGCAAACCGTACTCGCTTCTTCTGCTTCTGGGATTGACTTCGAGTCATCGCAAGTAGCTCATATCGGTCCTCATCAACGAAATCAACAAATGTTTTTCGCTGTCGATGATTTCCATCGGCTAGTTGGACGAAATGCTTGGAATCAGGTTTTATATCTGCCCTGTCTTCGGCTTGCGGTTCATACACCACTTCTTGTATTCGATTAAGATTTCGCAATTCCAATTTTCTCGCTTTGCCAAGAACCACCTTCGAAACTTTACTTTCCAGAGCTTCTGAAGCAAGTGAATCTGCCGCAGAATTATACTCTCGCACAACATGAAGATACTTTACTGACTGCAGCTTCTGAACCAACTCCTTGTGTCGATTCAACTGCGTTTGCAACGATTCCTTCCTGCACGCTATCACCCCTAGTGCTTGCTGGATTGCGAGTCGTGAGTCACCCACGATCACTAACTCCTTCGCACCATGTTCCAAGGCTGCTGTTACGCCATTGTTCATACCGGTATACTCCGCTACGTTTACCGTAGTTGACTCGAGATAAGCGTTCGCTGCGAGCACTATATCCCAGTCAGGCAGACGCCAAAGTATCCACGAACAGCTTCCGTATCCTCCATACTTCTCTGTCTTTGCTGACCCGTCAAAAGACATAACGAAGCCGTCATATTCTTTTGGAAGTTTAGCATAGAGAAGAGTTGGGTCGATTCGAACTGATGGTGACCCTTTTGACGGAGGCGCAAGCGGCGCTAATGATCCTTCCAAATCCACAAAACTTGTGATTGATGCCTGAAGCATCTGCGCAAATGCCACGTCCTTCTCTGGTACTCGATTAACAATTAAGTGCCAAGGAGAAAGCATCACAGCAAACTGCACAGATCTTCCGAATAAAGACTTCGATTTAAATACCCATTCCAGTGTCGAGAAGCGAGTGAAGACTCGAATCGTTCGCCCAGCTAGCTGAGTGTAGCATACCTTCAGGAGTTGGAGGAGTGCTAACACCTCTTTCTCAGCTGGGTGGTAATTCATCTCGGCTTCTTTCAACACTCGTCCTCGAAATAGTACCGGATGAAACTTTCCATCATGCTCTTGCATCAATGTAGTCGACAGAGCCCATTCATTTGCGAACAGCGTTACATAGACTTCTTTCGCACGATCGAAGTGTCGAAGTATTGGAGCCTCAGCAACTTTCTGTTGTAGCTTAGCGAAACTTCGCTTCGCCACTGTCAAGTCACCCCCGACTTCAAAGTCACTATCTTGAAGCTGGTACAAAGCCGCTCCATAGACCGCAAAATCTTGGATAAATCGACTGTAATAGTTGAGTGCCCCTAGGAATGACTGCATACCTTTCTTCGACTTAGGGAACTTGAAATCCATGATTGCCTTCAACTTCTTTGGATTGGCTCGTATCCCTTCACGTGAAACTTCGTGAGATAGGAAGTCAACCTTTTGTTGGATGAAGATGCTCTTTGTAAAGCTCACGCTTATCCGGCACTCTTCGAATCGTGACAGAAGTCTGTCCAGAGTCGCCAAGCACTCATCAAAATCCTCTCCACCAAAGCAAATATCGTCGACGAACGACCGGCGTTTGAAGACGGGCACTAAAGCTGATTCATCTGTTTCGCCAGTCGTGAACATGTCGGCTTCGGGACTGTTAATTAGTGTCTGGAGTGGATCTTCTTTCGACGAAGCTTCACGGTCTGCGTGAAATTTTGTCTGAGGCTTGTGAGCAGGCAAAATTGCCTTTGAAGTATCAGTCACCCCATGACGAAGCTTCGTAGCCTTGGCCTCTGCAATCTTCATTGCCTGAGCAAAGCATCGCCATCCCCCTTCGGTTGCACATATCCCCAAAGAGCGTTATCAATCATCCTTTGGTAGATCATTGGGGCGTTTTTCAATCCAAATGGCATTCGAAGCCACTCGAAGTGCCCCAATGCGCAAACGAAGGCGGAAATCTTGCGAGCGCGCAAGGTCATCATAATTGCCCAAAATCCACTAGCTGCATCAAGTGAACAGAACCACAAGTAGCTTTCCAGATCTGTGAGCAAATCATCAACTAACGGCATAGCGTATTCCATAATTGCCGTCACGGCATTCACCATCTTGTAATCAATACACAATCGTATGTCAACTCCATTCTTCTTCAAAACGATTACGATAGGTGAAGCCCATGGGCTATCAGAAAATGCAATAAGCCCGGCCTTCAGGAGGCCTTTCAGGAGTTCATAAAGCTTCTGTAGATGCTTAAGTGGCACCCTTCGAGCACGCTGCTTGATAGGCTCATGTCCATTGACATCAATGTCGCATACCACACCGTAGGCCGATGGCGGCAAAGCATTTCCACTTGATATCATGATACTTTCATGAGCTTTCAGCACGTCGATCAACCGCTTTTGTTGATCTCCTGTAAGATGAGGGTTCATCACATTTGTGGCCGAGTAGTCCAAAATCGTGACTGATGCTTCCGTGAGGTCTGGGAGGAACGCTAACTCATGAGCGTAGTCATCTAGGCCAGCATCATTCGGTGGATGTTCATACGAATTATCCAAACGAGCCGTCGAGGCATCGGTTCCTTCCGTACTGAGCACATGCATGACGGAGACAAAATTTGCTTCCAGCTTGCTGACGTCGTCCAATGAACTTTCTGAACACGTCTCAGATTCGTCGCGAGTTTCAGGGCTATCCCTTTCCACTTTCGGTTCTGCCATAGCATTCTCCATACAATCGCAACTGGGCAGGACTTCATCCAGAGGCTTCCTGTCAGAGACGTATGTTGTGATTCCTGGTCCGGTATTTGAGTTGTCCACATCGCTTGAAGTGTCAGAGTCACTCTCTTCAGCAATGCGAGCCCATTGTTCTGCACACGTAAGACGTCGTGCTGACTGACCAGTAGAATTATCGGCAGGCCTTTGCTGCACGGTAGTTGGGGTAGGATACGATGGCTTGTCCACCGGACAAGGCTGACGAGCTAGCCATCGCTCATAATACTCCCGTTCCCGAGCCATCACGTCAGGGCCCTTCGATCCTTCGCAGGCAAGTATCTGCCATTCATCATATCGTCGCGAGTCGATCCGAACAAACCCTTCGTTCCTCGGTAAGTCTCCATATGGAGCCCACACCAAGTACGGGTCATGCGCAGCGCATGTCACTATCCGATCCGATATGTTTGTCAGAATAACTCTCACCAAACGTCCTTTACGAGATCTCACCACTGTGGGAATTATCGCTTTCGTTCGTCGCACCCAAACTTCGTGAGTGTCCCACGGAGGATAGTACTTCTGCAAGCGGTAAACTCCTGTTTCACCAGGTGGAATCTCTAAAGCCTCTGTGGGGCTGCCAGAAACTTGACCTCGTCCAATTGGGTTGTCGATCATGTTCTGGGTCTTAATCAACGGAATCATCACTTCGTCTGGAAGCTTCGCTGTTGCCCTGAAGAGATCGAGACGAACACCGGCTGGTATCATGAAGTCGGTACCAAGTACCACTTCGACTCCAGCACTATGAGGCAAGATCCACATCTCAAATTCGTAAACCATCTCCCACCCCAGTGTCACCTTGACCAACGCTCGGCGCGTTGAAGTTACTTTTCCCGCGCTTATACCTTGGACATCGATGACTCGTCCGTGGTTTGGAATGGCTCGCAGTCGAAGCTTCCGAGCAAATCGTTCCGACACGACACTTACATTCGCACCTGTGTCAAGTAGGATCCGCGTCCTAACATCATTCATAGCCCCATTCACTAGGGTCCTCATCCGGATGCGTTTATCATAACGCTGGGTAGACCACCACCCCAGCCGCTCTCCGGATAACAATTTCATCACCTTGGCCTGTCGTCTTGGCATGTCCTTCTCTCCACACACCATACTCGACATCACACCGTATTCTGGCGGTTGACTCGAGCTATCACCATTTCCATAAATCACTTCACTCCCACCGAAGCTTGCGCTTCTATCCTTTTCCGTTTTCGTCGATATCACACTTGAAGTATCTGTTGTAGGCCATTCTGTTTCTCCAACGAATGCGTAGATACACTCCGCATCAATCGATGGTTCAGTTAACTGTGGTAGCCCGCTAGGGACCAACCCAGTTTCAGTTGGCGGGCTACCTAGTTTAAATGGCCATCAGCAATGACGTCTTGAAGCCCGTCGGGAGTTCCTTCTGGTCAACCTTGCTCCGGACGAACTTCGCTAGATCCACAAAGTTCTTGAAAAGCTCACACTGACCCGGCTCATGGACCTGCTTGCAGAACTTGCACCTTCTGTAGCACCTATGGGCTGAGTGTCCAAAACCTCCACACGCAGCGCATGGCGGGAGCTGCTTCGTATCGCGGGCTCCATATTGGCCGTCGCGGCGTTCAAAGCTTCTGTTCTGGTACTCAGATCTCCCTTGGCGTTTTTCAGGGTGGGCATATGTCCCTCCAGCAGCCAATCTGCGGTCGTTGTCATTTGCAGCTGCGATCCGACTCTCTTCGGTTTCATGTGCGTAATCATCCGGATCCCAGTTATCTGATTGGTGGAAATCATCATCGTCATAACGCGTTTCGTCGTTTTCCCGGCGTGGCGAGGAAGCGCCATTCTTTGTTTCCTGCCAAGGCGGTCTTGCAACTCAGCCAGCAAGTCCACCTCAGATGCCTCTGTTAACGTAACTCGCGGGGCGTTGCGACCATCATCACGACGGCGGTCACGTGAGTCGTCACGTCGGCGCTCGACACTGCGGTCACGACGCTCGTTGCTGATTTCTGTACTTCGTCGGTACGCTTCTCCGCCAAATCGATACTGCTGAATGGCTCCACGGGTCGTCACTTGTTCCTCGGTGCGGAGCATCTCAATAAGAATCTTCTCTGTCTGCCGGATATTGCTCAGCTCCAGACGACTCAAGTCGCGCATCAACCGGTCATCGCCGCACGTGAGGAGAAATTGCTTCACATGATCCTTCGCATCACGTCCGCCTCGCTCAATCTGAAAATCGGCGTTGCGTGCGTAACCATTGATACGGTTCAAGTAGTCGCAGATGTGTTCGTTCTTTTCACGCGTTGCTGTATAGTAACGAGCTGCTGGAGGTTGAATGAACTGGCGACAGTAAGCCGCGATAAATTTCCGACTGAAGAGTTTCCAGTGCGTCTTCTCCTTCCTTGACAGTTGTCGGAACCAGTGAATCGCTCCATCACGGAGCTTTAATTCGAAGGGAGCACACCACTCATCGGGCTGAGTCCTCGTCCCTCTCATCTCGTACACGAAGGTCTTCAACCACTGAAGCGAGTTCTCGCTTTTGTTCCGGATTCCGCGAAACGACGTGATACGATCCAAGGGCAAGTGGGACGCGAGCTCCAATTTCGGTGTTGGATCTTCGTCTACACCGTTACATAGAGCTTCCATTTGACGCGATAACTCATCGCGTGGGTCATTGTCGAATTCTTCACCAGTCGAATCACCGTCACTGTCATCTGGGGTATAGCTGGAACGCCGGCTAGAGCGTCTAGCACTGAGACGGGGCGGTGATGGACGATCGGCTTGATACCAATCATCTGAACTCCGTCCCATGCGACGAGACCGACGTTTGACCGAGGTGTCACCATATGCGAATCCTGGAAGTACGGAGAAGCTTCTGCTGAGGCGAAAATACAGTCCCAACGTTCATCTCGCGCGCGTAAACCTTCTAAATTGCGCTTAGGGGTTTCAGGCAATGGGATTCTTGACGGATCTTGAACCTCAGTTGTCTGACGAGACACCGGCTGCTTTCCAGCACCAATATCCTCAGCTCCAAACGCTTGACGAAGTTTCTTCTTCCATTTTTGCAACTCGGCACCAGCTTGGGATGGAGTCCAGTCTTTCATCGTCACCCCTGAAGGGTACGAACAATTCTCAAACCCCATCGATCGCAACAGTGCCACCGTATCCTCTGCGACTTGCGTGACGCTCGTCGAGTTAACTGGATACGACAGCTCCACACTCAAGTCAGCCCAGTGTGCTTGACGCACAGGTTTAGGGCTGAACAGGCACATCCAAACACTTGCAGTCATCGCTTCCATGCATCGCGCCAGAACCTTGTTCGCCGCTGGCGTATCGCCATTGACGGGTGGGCGCGACGAGGCCAACAATCGGGCAGCTCTCAGCATCTTCGTCGACGGCTTTGCAGGCAACACCTCGTCACCTGTGTCATCGTAGGCTGGTTCTGGACCTGCCACATCTTCAAGTTCATCGGCGAGGTTTCGGGACAGGGACTTCGTCGCTCCGCCATGTCCAGCCGACAGCACTGCGTCTTCTGGAGGCGGCGTCGTAGACTCCACACCTTCACCCGAACCTTCTTCGCCTCCATAATCATCGTCCATGGCGCCTGAATCGTCGTCGTACTCCGCTTCAAAGCTCACGGAGCGCTCGTCGACCGTCGTAAGTTGCGCGGACGCACCAGTCGACGGCGTGACATCTGAACGCGCTCCACCAGCCTTCATCGGAGTAGCTGGTACCGCCGACGTCGATCCTTTCGCCATAGTCTTGCAAATCAGTTGTTTTAGCTCGAAAAAGTTGGTCACCTGTAATTCAAAGTAACGTTAGTACACACAGACTCCCGGGTCGCGGCACCAGTTGTGGTGTAGGAAAACTCCAATCCACTGCGAGACCTAGTCTACGTGGCTAGGATTTTTATATTCCCCACAACAATCTGCACTCTCCTCAGATGAATTGAGTACAGTTGCTGGGTTTAATGATCCGAAGGTACCCGAGATCTCCCAGAACACCCAGGTCTGTCTGAATCCTTCACTTCGAATCACTGGTAGCCAACTTATACACACGTCCTGAACCTCGAGCAACCGGTTCAGACGTTTCTCACTCAAACCCCGAGGTCCCAACAGACGGAGGGTACCAAGCCTTCTTAGGGGCTCTGTCCAGGGGCGCCTCGGTATAACCAAGGCAGGAAGAAGCTTTGGAATGCTCTTCAGACACTCCCATACACGCGGCAATACAGCCACACACACTCACACTCTCAGACCAATCAACACTCTTGGCCTTACCAGGGCAAACACTCACCAAATGGGTCAACGTGTTCACCAGGCAGTCATACTCCAAGCAACAACGTACAAGTCTTACCTCTAAGGTGCTTGGACGCTTGAGGGGTTGAAGGAATATTCTGCTCTCTTTGTGTCACCCGAAAGGGTGTTATCTTTCCTATATCTTTCCTATAAATTCCCTATACAAATATCTAGTGAACTTGTCCGTTTTGGATCTCAGCGACCCCTCGTGGGAAATACCGAAAAGTCGCGTCTGGTCCTAAGTGCGTCCTAAGTGCGAAGATACCTTTGGGTACCTTGAACCAAAATAAGCTGGATTGGGTTCCTGGCCGATTTTATATTAGGTTCGACCAGGACCTTCTCCGACGAATGACACTCACACGTCCGGTCGCTAAAACGAAGTGTCTGAACTGATCTTGAGTGACCAATCTGAGTCTTCTGATTCCACCAATAAGCTTTCGAGCCGTTTGTACTTTGGCATTCACTCGAAATCGGCTCGGCAACTTGGTCGGTGCAGCGAACAATCGCTACACCACACCTCTGTAGACAAACCAGAGGAACCTCAGAAAGAACGTGCGAATTCGATTTCTAAGTATTTCTCTGAGCTTCTGACGGGTCCCGAAGATGAGTTCCGTGCCGTGTTTTACAACGATCCTATCAATAATGAGTATGCTATCAAGCAAGGAGAGCTGTACGGTTCTTACAAAGGCTGGTGTAATCGCTCAGGGGAGAATGCCATGAAGCAGAGTAATGCTATGAGCTATATCAGCGATGGGCATATCGCTGGTGTTCGGCTTGCAGTCGTTAAAGGCAATCGTATCGTCAAAGTAAAATCAGATGTTGTTATTCCATTGTCACTTGAATAGTTTCATTGTTTTGGCCGGATCTTTTTTGTATTCTAGCTCATTTATATTGATAGTTGTACATGGTGCAAGATGAGTGCACCATCGGGTGCATGTTATGGTGCATGTTCATATCTGATTGCCAATGATTCTCAGTGTCTCTTTCTTGGGTATATGTCTTGTTTTCTGCTGGGGTGCGAGGGTGCATCACTTTTTGGCAACTTTACTATTTTTTTCTATCATCCTCATGATCATCATCATGGTCTATCTCTGTTTTTATTTTTCTAAGAAGTAAGGTAAAAGGTGCATATTTTGGTGCACCCCTATATTTTATATTCCATACAGTATCTAGTAATGGTAGGTTGTGTAAATCACGAGCACTCTAGCTGCACCCGAGCACCCCACTCCCCAACCAAATGGCACAGACTGTTTAGCACAAGGCTCTATTGATCTTCTTGTTGACCGTGCGATCGTATCTACTGATTTAGCTTATCACTGTACGTGCTGTACCATGCTGTTGGATCACAATGGGTACAGAGGATCGGTACCAAGCATTGTATTGATTTAGTAGCATCTGTCGGATCGAATGCGTGAGTGATGATCTTTGTGATGTGGTACACATCACGTGAGAATGTTCCTTGGGGCGGGGAAACTTCACTTCAATCTGAGAAAGTGATAGGAGAAAGCGACAGGAGAGAGCGGAAAGAACGAGCAATGAGCGAGTGAGGCACAAGACGTCGCATTGCAGACTGGTGGAAGCGCAGGACAACGCGGATGAAGTCTACTCCGTCGCGCGCGCTTGTCTCGGCTGACTCGTTCGACGAGAGGCTGCGTAACGTGTTTTCCTCCGCGAGGCAATCCCATTGGTGAGTGATGTGTATTGTATGTTGTTGTACCTGCAGTGCCAGGCTCACGATATTGATGATGATTGCGTTGTGATAGCTTGATGAATACTTGTCGTCAATCCAGATCGATGACGACGATCCGGCGTTCCTGTTCGATTGGCAAGAGGACAACGTGAACGCGTTCGTGGCTGCGGCGAACGGCCTGAACGCGGCTCAAGCGCCTCCATGGCTGCGAACGCGACCACCACTTATCACGGCCAGCTCATTTATAGACGATGTCGTCTACAGACTCCAGTCAGAGGCAGGAGGTCGCTGTGGCCATGTGTTGCTGGCACCAAATAACCAGGAACAGTTCCTCGCCATTGGGATGACGCTCGGCTCCCTACAAAATGATACATTCTTGCAGAATGCCGCGCAGGTAGCGATTCCGGTGGTCAACAATGTTGAGCGATACCTCGCCGTGACGTATCACCTCACTGACTCAAGAGTGCACCGAGCGCGACCGAACAATCTCCGACCGAATCTCCAGAATGGAAACCCATTGCGTCGGCTCTTCATCTGATGCACTGTTATCTGTGCGCCTACCGACCCACAGCGCTGCTGTATCGTACGTCAGCAACAGTGTGAGCTAGACAGCATCTAGCAAGTTAATTGAAGTTGATGTCGTTGCGTCCAATGTTCGGATAGCTTATGCTCCTTCGTCATCGGCCTCAAACAGGCCGCTGCAATTTCGTCGCATCGTAGAATTACACAGCAAGATCACACAGAGATCATCTCAACGCCGTCGGTAAACTACTCGCTACGGCACTCGCCGCAAAAAACTCTACACGAAATGGCTCGAGAGCGACTCCGCAAGGAGAATATTCCGCCGAATCCCGTCTCATTCCACATGGATTGTGTGGTCTACTGTCAGATGGTGTCTAGCAAGGGAGTCATCGGCGGAATGCACTGCAACGTTTTCCAATGCATTGATTAGAAGAAAACTCTTTTACCACGGTCTCCTGGCCTCGTGTCAACGCTGTCAACACAGCACCAAACCGCCGCTTCATCGTACGAAGCCAAGAGGTGAAACGGAAGGAATCCCAACAAAAATAGGGGCCAGTCCTGACGGCGTGAAGACAGACGACTGGAGAATCGGTGCTGTTACCTTCACGTGAAGTGTCCCCCTCTCGGCAGCAGATCTAAAGCCATCAGCAAACGGCAAGTGGCGAATGTCAAAATGGTGAAACGAGAGTGGCCTCGGGTGTCTGAGTTCCGTGACCATGCTGTGGGCGGCATAACTCTACCGCGCTTTCTTGGTCAGGATGCCACCGAGCAGGCGATTATTCGAAATGCAGAACGAACCGGACTGTCCAATCTTACTGCTCCCCGGCGAATCTCGCTTTTCTCAGGCGTAACACGTGCGTTTTCCCGTGGTGTTCAAGTGCTTCCTAAGAGGGTCGAAGGCGATGATCAAGTCGTAGCTCCGACTCTCAGCTCACAGTATCAGCAAAACCAGAAGCAACGACCTCAACCTCTGGTTGTTGTAGCACAACGGTTCAGGTGTTGGATCATGAAGCAGATAAAGCGGTTTACGTGGACAAACGTGCTAGCAGCAGCAAGTTTCTTGGATTCGGTGTACATTTTGCTGAGCGCGCCACTTCGTCTAGGATTTTTCTTTGACCCATGGCAAGATACAAGCTTTCAAGACTCGTGGCAGGCGGGGTTGGTAGTATTTACAACCGTTGACGTGGCTGGCAGCGTGCTGCGCATTTGGAACTCTCGCGAGGATTTGGCTCGAGGTAGACGGCGTTTGCTCAATCTCAAAACGAGTCAATCTGAACCAGTTCAACAACCATTAGAACAGGAACAGCTACGCCACGATGTCGAGGCTATATTGAACGACAGCGAGCGTAGCGATAAATTGGCGCCTTCTCGATCTGATGGCCTTTTACGTCGACGTCCTTGTTGCTTTATTGCACTCCATGGGAAATTTTACTGTTGATTTTTTAAAGGGACAACATGTGAATATCCTCCATGTCTTCGGGGTTGTCCGCCTGCTGTCAGCGTATTATCGAGTGGGCGGTCAGCTATCGGCGGCGACGGGTGGAATGCCACAGAAATGGTCATCTGGCACAGTGGCCAACATGATGGTCCTCTTTCTCTACGGATCATATTTTTGCCACTTCGCGGCTTCTGGTTACATGCTGCTAGCGCACTGGGAGTGTGGTTTGGATTTTTCAAAATGTGAAGTGACTCCAGCCTCGTTAGGTTGTTGGGTACTTCGTGATCGACTGGAGAGTGGATCACGCTTGCGGCAGTACGTGCGCACACTCTACTGGGCCTGCAAAACTGTCGTAACACTGGGCCAGGGCGACGTCATACCCGTTACTTTAGCCGAGACTGCTTATCGGATTGTGATACAATTTTGTGCTGGTCTTTGGGTCACGGCCATTCTGACAGCTTACACGTTTTACTTTACACACAAAGACGCCAACCTTACGAGCAACATCAGTACACGGCTGGATCAAGCGCTGCGGGTAAGCCATCTCTTAAAATGACCCTGTTCTTGTATTTATGATTGTTACCGTTCGCTGATTTCGCCTCTCGTGGTTTCTTCGACACATAGTTTCTGGAGGCACGGAAAGTTCCAGCACAGCTTGTGATATCAGTGGACACATACTTTCAATACATGCAGCGCACACGCAACGGCGTTGAAGAAGAACTAATCTTAGCGGCTCTTCCACCGCATTATCGAACGCAATGCTCCCATTACGTGCGTTACAAGGCCCTCGGACAGCTTGCGATATTTAGGAGGCGGAAAGGTGCTTTCTTACGAACTGTGATGGGTGCTTTAGTTCGTGACGTGTATGCACCGGGTCAAACACTGCTCCATCCTGGTGAAATGGATGAGATGTTCATCGTTGCCAGTGGCGAAGTCAGGTTGATCAATTCTCGCAGCATGTGTGTTGGTCGCATCATAGCTGGCAGTGCCTATGCGGAATACGCACTTTTCGAACGGCACATTGCTCGGAATCGACTGGAAGCCACTACTTTCTGTGAGGTCTGGTATCTTCCTTCAAAGTCGTTCAAGGCTGCGTTGGCGAAACATTTTTCGAAACTGGTTTTCGCCGCCCTTCTGTTGCAACAATTCGGCATTAAGACAAAGAAAGCGGGAGATGACAGCAGTACGATTCCCGGTAACGAGCCTGATGAACGCGTTGACTCAGTAACATCGATGAGGAATCAAGCTCGGAACTCAAGGATATTTGGTCACGGTAGCCTACTATTACAGGCTGTTGAGGCTCGCAAGGTGCGTGCAGCTGCTGCTGCCACTATTTCTGCTACTGCCAGCGCAACCTCCGAACTTATTCTTCCGTACAGCTCAACACAGCAAAGTTTTTCACGATTGCAGCATGGCGGATGCCCAGTTCTAAGCTTAGACAGAAGTGGGCACTCATCGAATGTGTAATAATGTTGTACTTACTGGCAGAGGTACCCTACCATCTCGCGTTCCAGCGCGGCTTTGGGCTCTTGAATGGGATTTCTGGAGCTGAAAGTGATGGCACCACGCCGAGAAGCGTCCAGATTGCAAGTTTTCTGGTCGCACTGACAGTGGAAATGTTTTTCTACGCTGATTTGTGGCTTAGAGCGCGCTACTTTGTCCGACCGTTTCCAGCACCCGAGAACAATGACGAGTTTTTAAGTGATACGGCTCGCGTAGGTGATACTCAGGATTCTACTGGATGCGTGAACGCATCTTGTCCTGAGCTTGCGACGCGAAGCTCTCAAATATTTCAGCTGTATTTGCAGCGCGAAAATCTCATGCTAGAGATATGTGCACTTGTTCCTGCTGCGCTCATTTGGGATATCCTGCCCAAAGAGCTATTCAGCAGGCGTGCTGCTCATGTCTTGAGATGCCTACGCTTACTTCGTTTGCTACGTGTACGAAAGCTTCGTGACAAAATGCATGCCATTTTGGCGGGATGGGGTTTTGGACCAGCACCTCGGCTTCTAGCTGACGTTGTGGTTTTTGCGCGGCGGGTGCTCACACTGCAGCCTGTATTTTCTTCGCTGTAGCGGACAGGACGTCGTTCGAGGGTGGTCTACCTTCCAAAGGTGTATTACCCAGGTCGCTTTCGCTTCAAGGGTGTCTCGAGGATGCCAGCCGGTTTGATAACTGCACATGGTATATGTACGATCGCAGCAGCTTTGATATGGAGACTCCATACCTGCGCTCGATGCTGTGGAGCATTGTTGTGCTCTCGACTGTGGGATTCGGTGATATCATGGCGTTTTCAACGCGTGAATGCTTTGTGGACGCGCTCTGGATCTTCTTCGGCGCTAACATTTGCTACTTTACGAGCTGCGCACTATCGAGTGCGTTAGCGCAGCTCAATGTTTTATCTACGATTCGTAGTGAGCGGGCTGAGGGAATCAATGTGTTGTTGATGAGCCCTTGCATGACCTCAGTATCAGACTCGACCAAACGCTTCGTTCGAAGCTACTATGAGGCGAAATGGAAGTTAAATGGCAGCGCGGTTGGCGACCTCGAGATGCTAGAGCATCTCCCGCGTTCGCTGCGTCGGGCCGTGTCCACACAATTATACGCATCTGACTTGCGTTGTTGTGCACTTTTTGTCCAAGGCTCAGGTCTCAACGGATCGAGTAGTAATGGCGATGCCGCGCTCTTCATGCAGCAATTGGCTCTGGTCATCACCTGTGAGCATTTCCTGCGCAATGTGACAGTTATCAGAGAAGGTCATTTGGCAACCGATTTTTTGTGATTCTTAGCGGTGAGCTTGAGTGCTTATTGCCACCTGTGCCTCGGAAGCCAATCGATACCCCAACGAAGACGATAGTAACTACTAAGATGACACGGAAATCCATCCATATTGCGGCCGCAGCAGTCTTAAGCCGTACACGTGACAGCGCATTGGCAAGAAAGTTCTCGGGATCAACCACTACTCTAAATCGTTCTCCGACAAAGAGAGCTGAGGAGGTGGTATCAGCATTAAGACCCCGTGTTCCCGCTCAAGCACGGCTAGGATCTGTGGGTGAGGAAGAACCCTTACAGCCGTCTAACACAAGACTTACTCTGGTAGAGACACCTATCGCGCTGCGCCAGAGACCGGCTCGCAGCGGCAGCTTTAAATTGCCTGTCGGTGCACTAAATGATTCTGCGGCAACTACTGTTCCTATCCCATTCTCCATCCTGAAGCAACATGATTATTTTGGCGACGAAAGCTTGTCAGATATTTCCAAGACCTACGAAGTGAGTGTTCGCGTAGTGTCAAGCGCACGGGTGGCAGTAATACGACGTCGGGATTTCTTAGCGTTGGCATCACGTTTCCCGCATTACGTGGCACGTCTTCGAACACGAAAACGTGAGCTTCGTGACAGGACGCTAAATCTAGTGGCTGCCCATCGTGCCAATTTTCGAGGCGAGAGCAATAAGAAACTGGTGCGCGTTCTAGGGACATGCGCATCGCTGTACGTAGACAGCAGTAAGTCGAAGCTGGAAAACGCGGTACGCGTGTGTTGGATCCTACAAGCACGTTTGCACGCTGGTGGCATCGTGGAATTGGTTTCATCCTCGTTTACAACTTTTACGTGATTATATTTCGGTTAGCATTTCTCCCATACCCGGATCCGAGCATATTGATGTGGTTTACGTGGATTGACTACGCTCTGGACATGCTGCTGTATGCTGATTTGATTTTAAAATTTGGGCATCTAGGTTTCCTCGAGTTCGGGGAACTTGTGCTAGATCCGGAGGCTATTAAGCTACACTATCGGACTAGCGGCCATGTGTGGCACGACTGTTTGGGAATGCTTCCGGTGTACTATCATGGCGATGCGTTTGGAATGACTGCTGCGCGGTTGCCGCGTCTACTGCGTTGTTTGCAGCTGGGTGAGTTACTACAGGAAGTACATACAGAAATTCAGGAGCGCTTCCTTCGCGGAAATGCTGTGCTGTTAAGCGCGTTCGACTTGGTCAAGTTTTTCCTGATTTTTGTCTCCACAGCCCACTACATTAGCAGCTTGTACTATCTGCTGGGTTGGGTGCAGATTAAGACTGGGTTGGCCAGAACAAGTTGGGTTTCAGCCGACTTAGTGCTGAAGCAAAACCCGGACGATCCGATTGTGCACTATATGCGCTCTATGTATTGGTGCCTCTCCTCGGTACGTGCCAGACATCAGCACATATTGCTTGTGACATACTAACAGCGTTTAATATGTGTGCGCAGTTTACCGTGGATTGCTTCGGCGACATTCTTGCGCGAAACATTCTAGAGACATGCTACGAACTATTCACCTGTGTGCTTGGGTGGATTTTCATCGGACAGGTTATTGGTCGTATTAATGCGCTAATGGTCACACTCGACAAAGCACGCAAACTGCGAAATGATCGCGTAGAAGATTTTCAGCAGTACGCTAAACAGCGAGCGCTTCCGGATCGTTTGCGACTGCGCGCTATGAAGGGCCTTGCTATCAAGGCCGAATGCCAGCTGGAGCTGGAATTACCCTCCACACTTCGTGACCTGCCAGGATCCCTCCGCGCACTCGTAGCAGGCGAAATGTATAACGCAATCCTGAAGCCGCTACCTGAATTCGCAGCATTAAGCTCCCCACAATTGGAGGTGATGGCTCGCGCGCTAAACCTAGAGATCTATCTTCCGGGCGACATCATCTGCGAGACGAACCGTGTGGGTACTAGGTTGTATTTACTAAAACACGGCTGCGCTGAGCGGGTCGCACCCCATACTGGTGTCGTTTATGGCGCGCTCACAGATGGCGCACTATTCGGTGAGTTCGCGTTCTTCCTCCCTGGTGCTAGACGGCTCTTCTCGGTTCGAGCAGTGCGAAGCTGCCAAGTATTGCAGTTGCAACGTCGCGTTTGGGATCGCCTCTGGCCTCCCAGCGTACGTGCACAAGTTGAGCAATCCGTACTCCCAGTGATCACGCGCAAGTACAGAGATGCAGCGCGGGGTTTTCTGAATATTGCTAAGAATTTCTACATCAAGAATGACACACCCGTACCAGCGTTGGGGTTGAAACGCCAGTTTCCGGTGATGTCCCGGGCATTTCCGATGAAGAACGAGTTGGAGGTAACCAAGCAGACCGTGGTTCCACCTGAGACAAGCAAGCTCGCGAGTGGCATTGTACATTCTGCTTTGGTAGGAATAGGATCACCCTCAGACTCCTTTCTCCGACGCCCGTCGGCATCCGATATCTCCAGCACCTCCGAAGGTGTGGATATTGAAGAACTGTATCAGAGTCAAAACGAAACGGAATTCGACGTATCAGCCAACCTGGACGCTTTAGAGTCATATTGTGACACAACATTCGACTCAGCCAAGGAAGTCTCCGTCACACCTGTAGAGTCTCTCAGCCCGGCAGCATTGGCACCACAAAACGACAGCCTAATTGACAGATCTCCTTCAGTGTGGTGCGAGCCCTGTTCAATTGCTACTGCTGAGCCTGTAGGCCCCTCGCAAGATTGTCAACATCCGTCGAGTTTCGCTGGAAACGGTATGAAAAGCGCCTGCGCGCGATACAGCTTTTTCATGTGACTTGGGGGCACGTACTAGAAGACCTACAAAACGTAGGGGAGGCAGGGGCGACTGGGAGGATTATGCGGAGGCGGAATTCAATCTGTGTGCTACCTTCGTATACTGAAGCACAAGCAAACCAACTTGCACAAGTAGCAGCTCAGCTTCAGATGCTTGGTAGGCGGCGTAACTCGATCCAGACGGACCCTGCCGACTTGCGGGCTAAATTCCAATTGTCTACGTCGGAGGTGCGTACCCTTGAACAGCGAATGGTCTCTGCGTCTGCTGGCACAGTACACCCCTCGTCCCCCACCATGTTGGCCGAAATTGCGTCCTCCCAAACGCGATCGACTCAGCCGGATCTACATTCGTGGCGGCAGCGATGGCGGCGCGAGAGCAGTTTATCCAGTAAAAAGTGGCTCCTGCCTCGTCAGCAAATGGACAACCTCTCCTTCAAAACGCGCCGTACTCAATATGGGTAATGCAGGGCGCGCAAAATACGCGGTTTGTTCATAATGCGCGCTTCCGAGACATGTGGTCCGCCATCATGCTAACCGTGACGATTTATTACTTGCTGTCTACTCCACTGCAAATTGGGTTTTTAGATGGCGTTTTGAACGATGCAGATAACGAACCCGTTGTGATGATCTGGTTCGCTATGGAATACTTCATTGCGGATTCTGCGTGTATGGTTGACTTCATGCTACACCGCCGATATTTTGTGTACCAAACAGCCACCGGCGAGACTGTGACTGACCCGCAGCGTATTGCTCGCAACTATTGGAGCCACGGCTGGTACTTTGTAGACGTGTTGTCGATGCTACCTTTGGAACTCGTCATGTTCGCCTTTGTAGTGGGTTTGCGTCTAGCCGGCCACGCACCTCCAGCTGCCACCACGTCGGATTGGCCTCTCTTCTCCTCGCCATCGGGTGGGCTGGTTAACTGGCACACGTTTGCATTTTTGCGCATTAATCGCTTCCTTCGCGTCGTGCACCTTCACCCGTTAAGTGACCAGCTGCAGCGGTTCTTGCTGTATGACAGGCGACTGAGCGGGCTGACCCCAGGCGTCTGCTACCTCTTTCGACTTGCTCTTGACTTCTCCATGGGGACCCATTGGCTTGCATGTCTTTTCTATGGCGTGTCATACTTGGCTTACGAGGACGGAGAGCAGTCGTGGCTCACCACGCCGGACATGCTGGCGTTTGGTGATGGCGTGCGCAACTTGGCAGACATTCGGCAGGTTCCTATTCTTCAATCGTACCTTCGCACATATCACTTCAGCATTGGCGCAATAACAACGGTGTGTTATGGAGACATTTTGCCTATGAACGCACAGGAAACGCTGGCCACAATGGCTGTAATCTTCATCTCGGTGGCCATTTTCAGCATGTTATCTGGTAGTTTCTACAAATACTTTGACATGGAACTGGGTCGGCGTGCGGAGTACGAGGAGAAGGTGGCACAGGTTGGCCACTTCCTGCGTTTCCATCGTTTCCCCACCGATACGTGGCGGCAGATGCAAGTTTACTTTGCTTTGTCGTGGTGCGAAAGTAGAGGTCGCCACGAGCGCGAGTTGCTAAGAGGTCTCCCTCCTTCCGTCCGACAGGATCTGGCGCAGCATGTGCATGCTAATCTCCTCGAGAATGTGACTCTCTTCACGCGCTGTGACCCGAAGTTTGCTCAAGCGATAATCGCAGCTCTTCAGCACGAATTTTTGTTCGCAACGACGTCATCATTCAGCGCGGCGACATGGAGCGAAGTCTCTACATTGTCGAAAATGGTGTCGTTTTGATCTCGGCTGTTCGCAAGCGGAAGGCTCAAACCATAGAAGCTGTTGATCCTGAAGCTGAGGAATATACCACCACAGAAGATGGCATGTCGGTATCTGTTAACGAGTGGGTAGCAGTGAAGACGCGGACGCCAGTGCAGCGCAAGTCTAAGAGAGTCGATCCGTCTCAGGTATCACCGACAAAACGGCAGCGGAGTGTAGTATCGCTCATGTCACCCACTGGGACAATGACTGACATCAACGATCACACGGAGCGCGAGATGAAGATCTACAAGGGCCCGTTTGACTACTTTGGTGAGCGTTCGCTTCTCTTTGGTACGCCACGCAATGCCACATGCATCGCTCTATGCGTCACTAGTCTATTTGTTCTGACGAGCGCACGATTCGAGGCTATCTTAGACGAGTTCCCCCATGAACGCAGTAACAGCGTTAGCGCTTGGGTTATGACCCGCACTCCCGCTCGATTAAAACAAGATGGTGCTCCTGCTGCTCTGCCATGAGGTCGACTTGAGAAATCGGTGCATATTAGCTGCCAGTGCAAGTGTATATCTTTCTGTCGCCATTCCAGGCTGTGAAGGAAATATGACTTCTTGCACTTAGCTATGCAATTTTCGTGATTAGCGGTAACTGTTCGTCCCTGTCGCTTTACCTTGGCATCTTCCAGGCAGTTAGCCATTCACGAATTTCCCTTGGGAGGTCCACGTGCGTCCGACGCTAACTCCTGGCCTCCATTTTGGGGGCCGGCGAGATCTTCGCGTGTGGGTTTGGTGCTGCTGGCCATCAGCATCATCGTCTACGTCTACTATACCGTCTGGGTGCTGCTCACGGTAGGCAAAAATGCCGACTTTAGTGGTAGTCCAAGATTTAACGAGTTTTTATTGTTATTGTTTGACTGCAGAGTCGAGGATGGTATCTCATCGTTTTCGAGCGTAACATGCAAGTTGACGTGGGGCTATGTGGCGTATGGCGACTGGAGCCAGCGGCAGGGCCTCAAAGGCCATTCAATGGAACCTGTCAAAGGCTTCAAGCGGGAATTGAGAAAGCGCGCTACTGTCATTGACATGGACGAGTTCAGATAAAGCAAATTGTGCTCATGCTGCCACCAGCAACTAAATTATCATGCCTACCGCCATTGGGACGACAATAACGAACAAGTCGCGGTTCCCTGCTACACCGTCTTGCCTGCAACAACAGGACTTGCCAGGCAGACTTTTGGGATTGCGGCGTGAACGCGTCTCGTAATATGCTCTACTTACTGCAGCAACAGCAGCGGAACCTAGAGCATCGACCAATTCCATTCAGAAGACCAGCTATGTCTACACTTGACCCACACGTCCTACTGAGGAGGAGAGTAGGGAGGACGGTATAAGGGGATGCCTTAAAACAAGATCCATCCCAGCGTCTACATCAAGTAAGGTAGTGCTAACTCAATGTTATCGAAGTTCTTTCAACTATCACGGAAACAAAAGCATTCATCACCAATACTTACAATCAAAAATCCAAACCTTTATTTCTGCCATCTACACCGTCGACTGACAGCAGTTGGAAATCACATTAGGGTGTGCATCTAGAAGAAAAGCACCGTGGCCAGAGCCAACACCGTCGTGGTGAACACTGCCGAGACGCCCGTGAAGGAAGCAGCACTGGAGCCGTCAGCACCAGACGAGGTGCTGTCCTTGGTCGAGGAGCTATCCGCCGAGGCGTCGCCAGTGTTACCGTTCTCGCCGACAGCCTTCTCCAACTCAGGGAAGCTCCAGTCGCTGGGTGGGGCCTCACAGCCATCCGAGGTAGAGTTGCAGACAGTGCACGTGCTGCCGTACAGCTCACGCTTGCAGCCAGCTTCGGTGTTGCACTTCTTCACGTTCAAGTAGCACGCAGGGTTCTCAGCCGCCAGCTCCTCCGGGGTCGGCAGAGGAATCATGTGAGCAATCGTGTCCGAGTCAAGCGCAGAGTTCTCAAGCAGACCCTGCGTCAGGTTGTTGTAGGCCTCGACCAATTTGGTAGCACGCTCAGCGTTGGCTTCCTCATCCTGTGGGTTCTCCCAGAACGAAATGCCGTCAATCCATTGGCCGTCGGTTGTAGCCTCGAATTCCACGCCACCGTCCTCGCAGAACTCCGTGAAGTTCGAGTACGTCTCACCCGTCGTGTTGCTCGTCATCGAAGTGATACCGACAAGGTCGTCAATCAGAATGAACCCAAGCACACGGTACGCGAACGTGCAGCTCACACCATCAGGCATGACGCCGACGTCGCAAAGTCCCTTGCGAGTGCTGGCACGGCACTCCGAAGTCTTGTCACTCCACTCCTGCAGGGGACAAGTGTTGGGGAACGAGTACCAGACATTGTTCGGGTACGGAGCACGCGGGTCCGTCTCCTTCGTGGTGCCACCCACAAACGGCCCAACCTCCGGCTCTCCTTCATCTCCGTTAAAGTAGTAGCAGGCCTCTGGGAATCCTTCGCCTCCAGAAGAAGTGGTCGACTGAGGCGTGCAGCGTCCAGAGTCCATGGCGAGCATCGTTCCGTACTCGTTCTGACTGGCCACATCCTGGTACAGAGCCAACGTCTCGTTGGTCTGAGCGATCGCGTACTCGTAGAACACAACGTACGCCATGTCGTTCTTACGAGTGCATCGCTCCTCTGTCGAGCGCGTGTCGTAGTTGATTCCTTCCGCCTGCACGTACATCAGAGCGCCCTCCACCGACGCCGTGTTCACAGTGTCCATGAGACCCACGTAGGCCTCGTTGGCGTCGTCATAGTAGCGAGACACGAAGCGCTGCAGCTCGTCGTTCCACACGGGCTCATCGCTCTGCACACGGGCGTGCACCACGTGCACGGGCGTCATGTGGTACGAGTCCGCAGACGCAGCGGAAGAGCTGCCCGAAGAGAGCGACCCCATAAAGTCGCTGGCGCTAGAGCCGCTGGACGTCGTCTTGGTCGTCGTGGACTTGGTGGAGGACGACGTGCTGGAGCCAGAGACCGAGTCCGAGGCCGCCGTGACGGTGCCAGCGCTGCTCTCCGTGGACTGCGCGCGCACTGTGATGGCCAGCACGGCCGTCGAAAGCGCAAGCGTCGAGAAAACCTTCATCTCTCTCTGTGTAATCTGCAGACTCGAGCACGAGAAGGCAAATTGGGAATTGACCTGCCAACAAGAGCCCACGAGGCTTTCCCACGAGTGTCGCGCTCCCCTTTACCGGAGCCAGTTCAGTGGCAGAGCCGGCTGGATTTTGAGACGCAAAAGGGACCAAAGACGCTGATGCAACTGGACAACAGGCACGACATCTGGGGCGTCTCGGTCTTTTACACGACTGTGAAAAGGTCATCAACCACCTGGGCTTGCCAACACTGGTTTGGCCTCAGCTCTGGGCTGCAAACGCCGTTTGGCATCCATTGCTGTCATACTGAAAGGGTTCTCGCACTTTGATGGATCTACTTGTAGAAACCTTTTTGGACCAGAAAAACTGTTCATCCTTTCTTTCATTGTCGTCACTGTCATTCAGAGTCGCACGGCACTCTTTTTGCATCATACAGTACAGGATTCGAGGGAGACAACGGAAGCGATAGTCTCCCGAGACGCCTGCGATTTTCAGGTTCGATTTCGCTATGGACTTTCATCACTGCTGATGCAGAATTGCCGCCATTCTTATATGTGTATTGGAGACCAGATCACGACCCACTTTCTTGCGCAACCCCACGACCGCATAGAGAAACGCTGCTCTGCCCCGTATCACCGATGACGCCCATCCCGCACGTTGCCCTTAGGAGTGCAACCACGTGCCGACGGCTGGACCCGCGCCAGCCGCACCGCAATAAACATGGGCGGAAGAGTCGATGTCTTCGTCGAGATACTAAGGCCTCTCCAGGCGCTAGATGATAGATATCTCACAACGCCTGCTGGCCGTCTGTAATACGGTATAAATGATCGTTCGTGTTTTCTGGCCGACGTGTTGAGGCCTGCAGCATGTGGTACACGCGTTGTTCACCCATCTCCCGACCGGCATACGTCTCAGTTACTACTGTACTGCCGCGCGAGCTTTTGTCGTTCGACTGCAAGGACTGACGTCTCCACTGGTGGTGGCTGTCGTTTTCATGAACGTCGGCTGCATCGGGCGGTCATCGGTTTGTGGCTCGCGAAGATGGTCGTGGAAACTAACACACCAATCGTCTACTGTACGGCTTTACGTGCTGGCAGGCGCTTGTAATGTTAACTTCGGTGCGAGGCGCCGTCGTAGACGAGCTGGTGGATAGCCACCGAGCAACGATTTCTAGCCACAGGTTGCTGCAGCGACCTGATATAAAGATCGCGGCACCACCCTTGACTCAATTCCCTGTATCGTATTCACTTGCATTCGAATAAGTCCACTTTTTGCCCACGAGTTTTGCTGTTGGAGTGTGGAGAATGAAATCGTCCGCGGCGAAAGATCTACAATTGGTTGTGAGTTTAGAACGGCGATGCACAGCTTACGCGAACGCATACATGAGCCTAGGAGCACAGGCCTCGTCCGACGACGTTGGGGAAGAGTAAATTGGCACGCCGAGACCCCTGAAGCTTCAACCACCGCAGACCCTATCGCGTTCGACGACAGTGCGACTGCATCAACACATCAGCGCTATCAGCACGCAGAAGCGCAAGTCTCTACAATGCGACGGCGCTCTCTATGACAGTTCGACGAAGTTCGATCACACATTTTTCTAAGTGAAGGGAGGGAGTTCTTTCGCACATTGAAGAGATTTCAACTTCAGTAATCGCGACGGAGTGACTACAGCAACTTATCTTCAAGTTCTTCATTGGACAAGCTCGCTAATTCATGCCCATGCGCTACAGCATATCAGTGCAAGACTTGCCTTCTAAACGACGTCTTGAATATAAGGTGCATCGCAAGATATCCAAGCATCTTGATTGATAGTAAAAAGACCCCACCATTGACTGCGTTGGCCTACCGAACGTCAAAGGCACACCGCCTACTTGGACAGCCCTGTATGACGGACGGATGGTACATTACTTTCGCATAACGCAAGTAGCATCACTTACCATAATTCTAATGGTATTTAGTGGTCTTCTTGTAAATCCCATGCACTTCTGAACCAGAACCAACAGCAAACAAAGCCGCACATACCGTCAAGGTAGATGATAACAGAACACGATTGATTTTCAACACCGAGACGAATGAAGAAAATCTCCACCTGAACTACAGCAATATGCTTCTTTAGCACTCGTCTCAGGCTCATTTACCAGTCTGTCTCTAGTTTTCATCGTAGTGGTACGGATCCTGCTCTCCATGCGGCGCAAGAATCTCCGACGGCAGTGCAGTGTCCTTGCCCGCCAAGAAGGTCGGGTACGGGAGCGGCTCCGTTGGTTTCTTCTTTCGGGCATCTGTAATGCGCACAATGCCTCCGTTGTTGCCGGGAACACTTCCCTTTACGTAAAGGAGGTTGCGCTCCACGTCGATCTTGGCGATCCACAGATTGTCGCGTGTGACGCGGTTGCCACCCATGCGACCAGGCATCTTTTTCCCTTGAACACCTTGCCAGGGTCCTGGCACTGACCGGTAGAGCCCATGTGACGCTGGGTCTTGGAGTTACCGTGCGACGCCGGCTGGCCGGCAAAGTTGTGCAACTTCATGACACCCTGGAAGCCCTTGCCCTTGCTGATGCCACACACGTCCACGAACTGTCCAGCGTTGAAGTGTAGAGCTGAGAGCGTGGTGCCCAAAGGCAGCAGAGCGTCCTCCGACACGCGGAACTCCTGCAGTTGGCGCTTGGGCTGCACGCCAGCCTTGGCCAAGTGGCCCAGCACTGGTTTGGTCACGTTGCGAGCCTTGCGCAGTCCCACGCCGAGCTGCAGCGCGTTGAATCCATGACGATCCGCTGTTTTAACCTGCGTGACTTGGCATTCCTCCACTTGCAGGACTGTGCAGTTGTGACGGTAGCCATAGTGGTCCCACACAGGCATCATCCCGATCTTGACAGCCAAAAGACCCGTCCGCTTCTTCTCCGGAGTCCATTCAATAGGCGCCACAGCAGTAGCAGCAGCTGATTCAGCCACAGAGGGAGCCACAGACGTAGACAGAGCAGAACGATGAGAGGCCCCGAGCAAAGTCTTCCTGCCGCTGCGCACGAGCGCACTAGACCCACGCCACACACTCATCTCTACGCACGAGTCCAAGTGAAGGGGAAGCGCCCACTGGCAGCCACAAAAACGATTGCGATCGTTCATTGGCTAAAACTGGCAACACATGAGCTTATCAACTGGAATATGTCGTCATCAAAACCTGGTGAAGAGCATTCTAATTTGGCTACAACTCTGCCACCACCTACACCGCCCGCTAGCTCAAAAGCGGCGATCTGCTCGCTCTTTGGCTCTGATCCCTACAAGCCTCTGGAAAAACTCCTTCCCTCAGGTGCCTTACAGCCCCCGACTGGTGCATGCTGCGACGTCTCCTGGCGCTTCCTCTGCTCTGAAACTCTCGCTAGCGGCCGTCAAGTGCCTCAACAATTGCGCAGTTTTGGATCTCCCTCTGTACTACAGCACTGCAGTGTAGAGTGCTGGTACTGAAGGAACAAGATGCGACTATTGCAGTGGCTGCTGGCGTTCTCTCTGCTGCTCGTGGGCGTGCGTTACTCGTGGGCAACATTGCTGCTGCTGCGTGGCGCCGGATGGATCGCTGGCCGACTGCTGCACCTTTGTGTTCTGCTCGTGGGCAGCGGCAGTTTCTGGTGGGTGCTTCGTTCCTACCAATTGCAGAAGGAACAGGAACTGCTGGACCACGCGCTCCTGAAATTCAAGTATTACAGTCGCTATCGGACACGCACAGGCAGCAACTCTATGGAGGTCAGCAATGGCCCACGCAGCAGCAGCAATGAAGACTTTCCTAAAGCCGCGTCAGTCTCGTCAAATGTCAGTATGATGGATGCAGGCTTCCATTTAAGAGTGCTCAAGAGATTGCCTGTTGTTGCCTATCTGAGGACGTCTTGGAGCCTCCCGCCGGAGATCTGTGAAGAGATCGCTGCTCTTGCGCAGCTCATTGTACAAGACTATGTCAGCTATTGGTTCCAGTCCATCTCTCCTAACGAAGGTTTCCCGAACGATGTGAGGTTCTTATTGGCGGACTTGCTGGGAGCTGTAGCCTCACGCGTGCTGGAGATTGATTCGTCTCAAGCGCTTACTATGGTATCCAAGAGCCTCGAGTTACTGCGTCTCCATCTCGGTTGGTTCCGAGAGGCTTATGCGCAGCTGGCTGATGAATATCCGAGTGTCTTTGAAGGAGACGAACATGACTCAAACTTACTCAAGCGCCAGGAGTATATCAAGGCATTCGCCCACCGATCTCAATTTCTCCACCCCGGTGTCGTGTCTGGACTTTCGTGTTCTTCGCACACAACGATCGCCTCACCTATACCCGCAGGCAGCAGCAGCGGCAAGAAGAATGCAAGTGAAAACGCGGAGGCATCTTATCTTCGGCACGTAGCGACACAGCTTCTGACTCAACTGAAGCCTCAGTTCGGTCAACAGTGCGACACGAATGTGTTCGTGTCGGTCGCTATGAATTTACTCCGTGAAATCACTGCTTTCAAAATTCTTAAACCCCTTACGGAGTATTCACAACCTCGGTACGCCAACGAGGTCGTCTTATCATGTCTTCAGGCATTTGCTGATGAGAAGGATCCGCAATCGTCACCAATTTCATTGGGCAGCAACGGAATGATGCCAACGCTGACATTGAACAAATTGCGTACGACGTCTAGTTTCCTTTACAAGGCTAGTAAACGGAGTGGTGTGCAAGCGGAGGCAGCATTTCAAGCAATGGTGGATGCCGTGGCAAGTGCCGCTTCGTCGGCCGCTGTGGGTGCGGCGGAATTAGTCATGGAAGGAGACGAGTGGGTGGACTCAGGAAGTAACCCTTTTGCGTTTGGCAGTGCGGTGTTCACGGCCAACTCCGGTGGTGAAAAGAAGGCAATCCCTTCGCTATTCGCGACGGATGATCGCATTAGCGTCACCAAGGCAGCGAAAATGATGAACCCGCGTGGTTTTATCCCTGGGTCGTTGCTGTCACACAAAATGACTGGGGAGAATAGCCGCATCAGTACTCACATGGATGATTTGAAAAACGCCAAGGCCAACATTGGATCCAGTTTGAACTCGTCCATTGGTAAGGTGAAAAATCGTTTACGCACACTAGGGAGCCACCAGATGGACCCTCTATCGACCCCTCCTTTAAGTACAGGCGCTGCAGCACGAATGATTCGCAAGCCTGGACAGCTCTTGCAAAAAGCGTGGAAGCGAGGAGAGTCGGGAGTCTCTTCGCCAACATCTTCGTTTGATGATGGCGCTGCTACGCCAAACTCGGCCCGTAGTCGTGGTCACAGCGATGCAAATTCCATTAGTTCACTGAACCCACTACTCAGCCCTCTAGGCGATGACCAGGAAGGGTCAACCCCGCGTACAGCTAGCCGAGCAGCGAAAATGGTCGCTGTGCGAGATCGTGTAGTGCAACACCTGGAAAAGGCGGTGGCGAGTTACACAAAGATGTACGACGAGTGCTCCGAGATGCACAACTCAGCGCGATCTCGCGAATTATACGAGCTTCTATTGGCGATAGAGGATACCGTGATGCTTGGCTTTCGCAATCAGGACTCGACGACGCTGTCTTCAGAGGAGAGCGAAGACAAAGATAATGAAGAGCCTCGAACGCCCCCGCTGTCCCCAAATGTCAGACGGCGATCTTCGTTGCCCTTAACAAGAATTGAGGTAATGTCTCCACGCCGAGACAGTACTGGCACTGAAAGGGGAGTGAATCCGATTGGGAAGTGAATGATAACCAGTATTACTGGGAATATCTCGCACGTGACAGACCTGGTGCGGCAAGTCTAAACGTTCATTGGAGATTTGTGGCGTCCCAATGTCCCGATTGCAGCCCGAGCGAGTCATTTGTATCGACTCGCGGAGTTCAATGGATTCTGATAGCTTTAGAAAATGGAATGGTGGGGACTTTTTCACCGAATTATACGTGCACCATGACGTGACTGAGGCATTCTACGAGAGCTATTCCGTGCTGCGAGATTGTCCACTTATGGAATTTGTGATAAAATGTTTATCGCAACTGGATAAACTGAAAATCTGTCTTGATATGCCTATTCCTCTGGGCAGGCAGCAAGATATGGACCAAGAATTATCCGATTTGCCCTTCGCCCAGCGACAATCTCCAGTCCTAGCATCGCCAAGCACCCCAGTTCGTGTAATTGAGAGGGTATGGGAAACTGAACGCTACGTTCCCATGAACGGGTGGGTAAAGACGAATGGCAAGCGGTGGAAAGAACTTCCTTCTTCGGAATGGATTTGGGAAGATGATTGGACACTAGAGAACACAGAAAATGATGCTGGGGATTCGTCGGACAGTGATGCACAAAAATCTGCTTGGGAATACGCAAAAACTTTCGAGGATAATTTCCACGACAAAGAGAAAAATTCGACTCGGTGCGGCGGCGCAGGTGGATCCGTCGACGGCGCCAGCTTCCCCTGTTTTGGCACTTGCCCCATCACTGATCTCACCATCAGGTGTCAACGCGGTGTCTCGATTGACGTCCGGGACAGCTTCCAATGGCTTGGGCAAGGCGCAGAAGTTAAAGCAGCGCTTTAACGCATTGAAGCGTGGGAAGAAGGACACGATGGAAGCTACGAAGATGACATTGCTTAAAAGAAGATCCCAGAGTTTTGACAAAGATTTTCCAGGCAGTCCCGGTACAAATTCCTCGTTAGCGGTGTTTGAGGCGGATGATACACCAGCGACCTCAACTAAGACCTCAGCTTTTACGAAAGCTCGTGCGTCTATCCCTTCTCTGCGTCGTGGCACCTCAAACAAAAGCATGAAGTCTACGGTAGATGCCCAAGAACTGACCGCTGCACCGTCGATGGATGATGATGATGTAGTGTACTTCAATGGGGATGATGATGACGACAACTTATGTTTCCGCTGTCTGAAAGCTTTACCAGCATCTAAATCGGGCGTTGGAAGCTGCCAAAGCTGCCACCAACGTGTGTGCATTTCGTGCCTTAACTTCTTCGCGTTCATGGTGTATCCGCCCCCTCTTGAAACTTCCAAGAAAACGCGAGTGTGCGGAAATTGCTACGACCGACTTGTGAGCAAATACAAGCTGCGGATCGAGGCACATGTTGGTAAGTATTTGATCAAAGACCGCGAGCGCGAACTATCTGATTTGTATAACTCGGCGACTTCTAGCAGCACGACCACAATCTCTAGCACCTATGGCAGTCCTCAAAATGGGGTTTCCCTCACGAGAGATGATACTCCTGAAAATACTGACGGCTCAGCTAGCATTGGACAGCCAGTGAATATGTCAAGCCTGACTGTTGGTCGAGCAACTGGAAGTACCAAGTTCGAAATCACGGTCAAAGTGAAAGACGGTTGTGCATATGCCTGGAGTGTTATCAAGACTTTTCACGACTTCGAAGTATTGGAGAAGCATTTGGCCGAAAAAATGAAGCAGCAGGAGAAGAAATTCGGCGTGGGGTGCCAGTCATGCCATTGGAGAGGCGTCGATTACATGGAAATGGTATCTGTCAAGCCGTCGCTGAAGACGGTGGCAGCCACGACGTTAAGCTATGAGAAGCGGTTGCAGGTACTAGAACACTTCTTGCAGCAGCTACTAGCATGCGATACGCTGTGTCAGAGCTCTATTGTTCAGAAATTTTGCTGCTTGCTAACGCATACGGCACGTCGGTCACCGCAGACTCGTCCAGATGGGAAACTGGCGAGTACGCAACATCTCTGTCAGTAGCATCCTCCATGGGGGCCGGCGCGATAAGTAGTGCAGGCGGAATAAGTGGCACCAATGGAGTGCTTGTTGAAAATGGCAAGTGGCGAAAAGGGCGTTGGATTGCACCGGATGCCAACTCGAAAGAAACTAAGATGCGGGTGTTGCAAAGCATTGAGGTGAGCCTGTTCTCCGTACTCGGCGAGCTATTCGAGTTCGATGGAATCGGTTTGGTGCGCCGTCAGATCTTCTCAATGACGCGATCTTTTATCAAGGCATTCCTAGGTGCCTCGCACTTCCGTATGCTAGAGCGACAATTCCTCTCGTTCACGGACCCGAAGAATTTATCCGGTTGGATCGGCGATCTTCGGGCTTACATTTTCCCGATCCGAGCGTTGCTGACGCCGTTGCAGCGTCGCCCCCGCTCCAGATATGCAAGAGCTCCGTAAAGACTGCCTTGAGGCGATCCTCGCAAGTTTCCCTTCGAAAGCGTTGTCACTCTTTGGCGACACACCGTGCCAGAATGCAGCACTCAAACTGCATGAATTCCTGCAGCACGAGGTGTTTGTAAAGAACTTGCTCTTCAGCATCACGGATGAGTTACTGCTCCATCTCTTTCCAGACTCGACGACGTTCAAGGGCAAGAAAGGATCTGCGACAACTCCAGCAGCTCCAGCTGCCGCTACAAAAGGAGTTGACGAAACCAGTGCAGAGGTGCCTGCATCAGCGACACCATGACGTCCTCCACCAGCCTCATCGGTCTCTGCGCTGCAGAAGAATCTCAACACCGTCATCTAGCTCGGAAAAGTGAATTTTGTGTAATGCTTCGCCCAAATAACGGAATAGAGGTGGCGATGCTAATCCCAAAACAAATCTGCTTTTACGAGTGCGGGACAACTGCCGCAGCTGTAGGGCGTTTGCGTCTGGTGCCGCCTTCCTCCTGCTCTTTGATGGATCGCTCCAGCGCCTGCAACTTCTGCGCCACGCGACTTTTCTTCTTGGTACGCGCGTGTTGGTTGATTTCTTTGAGTCGCTCCTTGCCGTGGGCCTTGACGTCGCTAAGAGACAGAGTCGTTCCTGCCTGGAGTACGCGACTGGCCATAATGTTCTCCAGGTTCTGGTTGATGAATCCTGTTACGGCTTTGCTGCCGTTGTTTTTCATTCCGCTGCAGCCACGTCGGATCTCTGTCGTTGGGTCTGGCGCCACAGAAACGAGTTTTCCTAAGCCACAGCTACTCATCTCAAAAGATTCGGTTTGGTGACGTACTTCCTTTCTTGGTGAACTTAGCTGCCGACTTCTTGTGCGAATAACTCACCGCCTTCTTGGACGGCTTGGAGCCTGCATTCTTCACGCCCTTCTTGCCCTTCTTCAAGTACCCACTGCCCTGTGCCATTTTGGCTTTTCACGTTTTGCTGGCTGTCATGTTTCACAGCACGTTTCACTTGCACAAAGTATACAGCTCAAATAAGACCAAATTTGTGTGGATGTTTTTGGTCCACGCTTTGCTAACCACCAGCCAAAAACCCGGAGCAAAGACGATGGAGACCAAGACGACGCGCTTCGTGGCGCAATTCTCGCGCGCTGTTTTCCAGCAGTGGACGCAGACGGCGGACCGCCAGCAGTTCTGGAGAGATGACGCTTTCCTACACAATCTGCTGGAAGAAGCGGTGGCCAAACTGCCGCGTGGGGAGCTCAAGACGCAGCTGACACGCGACTTGCGGTCTCTGGAGGTGCTTTTGGCCTCTTTATTGCGGGAATTGCACGTCGACTACGTGAAGACGCAGCAGCAGGAAGAGCAGAGAGCGCCCAGTTCACTCGCGCACGGAGCGCTGCTGAACGAGGAGCTGACGGAGTTGGAACTGACGCAAGCAGCCGCTGCCACCTCCAGCGACCGGCAGCACCAACTCGCAGGCATCTTAGCACTGGACTCCGCCATTGTCGGCCCCCTCACCCGACAGATGAGCAGCAGCAGCAGGAGTTGGAGAAACTCGTGGAGACGTTTGCGCTGATTGCGGCGCGCAGCTACGAGACGCCTCTGGAACAGACGCACAAGCGCGGTCTTGTGCTGCAGAAGCTGGCAGTTTGTGTGCAGCAGAAGTTGGAGAAGTTGTGCTCTAGCAACTGGCAGTGCTCCGAGGAGAGCGAGGTTGGCAAGCAAGTACAGCAGCTGCGTGTACTGCTTGAGCGTGTGGTCGTGCAGGACGCGGTGAAACTCGCGCGAGTTGCGACTGCAGCCGAAGACGGTAACACCGTATCCGTTGGATTGGCGGCACCGTGGACATCGTTCTACCGCCCAGAGGAAAATAAGGAGCTGCAGAAGGTGGAGTTCGATAATGAGATGGCCAAGATCTATGGCGCTTTGTTGGCTCTGGCTGTCTACTTCCCCATAGAGTCTGACGACGAGATTGATAGCGAAATGGACGAGGAAACGTCTGGCGACTCTTCTTCGGATGAGGACGAAATGAAGGCTTCGAATCAAACTCCAAAGCTACCGAGGAAGCTGGATGCAATTGCACAGGCTGAGTTCACAACTCGCAAGGTGCTCTTTGCTTCTCAGATGCGGCAATGTGGAGTCCACCAAAATGGGCAGTGGCTTGTGGCAGTACTATCCTATTTGCAGAGCCTGCCGAAGCCTACAACGTACCTTGACGAAGACGAGGACGAGATTTTCAGCACACAAGATCGACGTGCGTTACTGGACTGCCTTGGTGAAGTGTTCACGCGTGCTTTTGCCAATACAGCAATTTTTGATCAAGCAAAGGATGTCCATGACGAAGAAAAAGTTGTGGTCCAGGATCGAGCACTATTCGATGCGGTCGTGTGTCTGCGCCACGCGGCGAGTTTTATGCGAGTGGAGCGAAAGTGTAGTCTGCCAGCCATCACTACAGCTATGACTTCATTGGCTGGCGTACCGCTGCCTGCTAGTTTTGTTAGCTGGCTTGACGCCGAACAGACTGTCACGCCGTCATCCATGGTCGAGAAAGCGACGCAGCGCTTGTGGAAGATCTGTGAGGGTCAGTCCAAGATGGCCAACGTGTTACTGAGTTTGACTAATGTTACCGCTGAAGAGCTATCCCAGATACAAAAGGTGAGTAAGCGTCTTGCTATGTTTGTGAGTGTTTGTGTGTGTGTGTGCCGGATGGAATATCTTATCTGTATACCATTGCTACTACAGAGTTACTTTGCGCATTTGCAGCATGTTGCTGAAGGAACGCTTGCTAAGTCAAGTATCACCCACACGAATGCCGCAATATATGGCTCAGCAAAGGAGGCTTCAGCTGACAACAGCAGTTTGTTCTTCGTGGACAACGCTGGTGGGGACAACAACGAAGCCACCAGTAGCAAGAGCAAGAAGAAGCGGGAAAACAAGAAGAAGCGGCGCGCGAACAAGGGCAAGAGTTCAAGAGGCGCCGTTGAAGTAGGAGAGTCATCGCCGGCCAAGCGTATCCGAGTGTCTGTCAGCTCTTCTTAACTTGGCGTGGTCGCATACATAAACTCGCTTGTTTGTTCTCCACACACGCTGGATGTACCAGACACTTGTTGATCACATATGCGTTTAACTACAGAATTATTCAGCTAAGCGTGCCAGAGCTATTTGCAGCAGCATGAACTGGGCCACTCCCGGGATGTAATAGTTCAAATGTGGCAGTATGCCCGCGGGCAGTACTCGTCAACAGGAGAGACGTAAGCAAGCGCTGCATAAACGACTGGCATTGGACTTTCAGCCACTCCAGGACACACTCGCCAAAGGCCTAGAGGTGGTTGTAGACGTACGTACACTAACTAACTATTGGCAGCAGTCTGACGCACAACTGAACAAAGCGGGTGATTGATGTGACTACAGCCGGAGGCAGCAGTGCTCTGTACTGCGACTGTGGAGGCATTTTGCGATGCACTCTTCGCTGTAGCTATCAAGCAGCTATCGGGAGGGTCCCGCACAGGACCGCCAGGCACCAAGATCACCGTGTTCCACCTTCAGGTAGCTCTTCGCAGCCACCCAGACTTAGCCGAGCTGCTACAGCGAGCGGAGAGTGCACGGGTGGCACTCGAATTCTTCCTTGATGATGCCACATCTCGTGCGCTTTACGACCGTAAACTGATTGCTAGTCGCGAGGCTAAACACCTACTTGTCGAGACTTCATCACCTCGATACCAGAGCGAATGCAACGAAGGGAGAAGCAGTGGACGACGTGGGCCCAGTACTCGACGCAAGGAGGAGGAAGAGGCGGAGCTTATCCGACGCCATGAACGCACACGCTCCGAGTGGCAGAAGCGTGAAAACGATCCGTTCTCTGAAGTGGATTTCGCCATGGTTCTCAAGTGTGTGCACCCGGCATTCACACTCTCCTACAATGCTACAATGCTGTTGAGCGCGCTCGTGCGAGAGCTCTTGAACGAAGTATGCGCACGCGCAGATGTTGACTCATTGCAGCAACGACGCCACCCGCCTGAACTGCTGCTTGAAGATCTCCAGGGACCTCTACTTGAAGTTTTCTGCGGAATGTCGACCAGCGAAATGGCTACAGTGGATATGGCTGCATCATCAGCTCGGATGGGTACACTGGTTGCCCAGATCGCCAGGACAGCCAGCGAGTGTCTAGCACGATTCCGTCTGCAGTCACGGTGTGGCAAGACACTCACGGTGCACTTTCGTGTGTACCAACCTGGTAGCAGCTCCGCTCTGCAACCTCTGCATGTGATGTCGGACGTGGCGAGGGACACTCCGTTCGCGAAATTGCTGATGCAAATGCGCACCAAGTGCCACCTTCCCGTGAGTGTGGGGGGCCGAGGCGGTGACGGACGGAGTCGCGAAGACTTCATTGTCATCTATCGAGCTCGGCAGGTGGAGGCTATCGACACTCCATCAACATTGGCCATGCCCACCGGAGCAATCATTTACCTTGTGGCGCGTCGGTGGTGGGATCTCACGCGGCGCACCGAGGCTCGACGAGGGCTGCTGTCATCGCAAAGACCGCAAGACGCGCTGGTTCGATCACTTGTGGCGGGCACTGAGTCCAAGGTGAGGAAGGACCTTCGTGCCTCCGGAGGTAGTGTGCCTCAGGGTTCTCCACCGCGAATTCATCGAAAGCGTGGTCTCACCCGCTCTTTAGCAGAACCAAGACTGGCTGGCAGCGTGAGTAGCAGTTCGCTCCCGACAGCATCTAGTAGCTGCGCAAGTTTGGCTAGGAGCCCGTCAACACAGGAAGAAGACAGTCTCTCTGTTCTGCTCCGCGAGCGTGCAGCCGCAAGAATGGGCAAGGAGCTGAAGAAGCTCGCCGCTATCGATAATTTCAGCGAGGGCCCGAGTAATGGAGATGTAACAGACCATGAAGATCGTGCGACGCTGGAGGAGATACGAATGGAGTTCGCCGCGTTGACGTCTAGCATGCGCGTGGCCACGGAGCGCTTGGCAGAGTGGACAAACACCGCAGGTACGATGAGGCAGTTGCCGTCCCTGGAGCATCTTCAGGCGCTAGAGGCCGAGTGGCGAGATCGTGTGCGATCCACGGAGGATCTGGCCGGCCAGACGCGAGCAGCGCACCAACTCGCGACTCGGATGCTGGGCCACGTACGCCCCGCTCCGGGAGAGCTCCGTCCAGAGAGAACGACAGATAACTACCACAGATAAACCCGTCTACCTACCGGTACGTAGTTCTCTGTCGCAGGGTTGCACCTGCTATTAACCGTGCGCTCGAGCTCCGCGCTTCTTGCTCGTTTGGTTGCAAGGGTTGAGCTTCTGCCCTGCCACGATCCTTCCTCTCTCCACTACAGTACCAGGTGGCCTGTCGATCGGATGTGCTCTGCCCCCATTATTAACGGGCATCGTTGGTCCGTCAGCGCGGCGATGTGTGGCACGTGTATTGTGCCAGATGCAATCCTCGCCAGCTGTAGCATACAGTACGAAGTGCCGCGCCTGGCGCTTACACTGCGAAGTGAATTCTGGCAGAATTTCTGTTGCAGGAGACGCTAGGATGCAGGGGAGGGATGGTGGCGACAAATCCAACGACGATCGATGAAGACGGTGATTGATTGTTCTTGTTCTAGTACGTGCGAGTCTCATGGACTAAGTTAGAGAATCAAGGGACCACTTTATGGCCACAGCCTGATTATTGTCACATGACGCCCTTTCTTGTCGACCGCACTGTCCCTTGTCAGTCCTGATTAACGACGCAGCCAACTGTACTCTGTAGTCGCGCCGTGGCGATGGACCGTCCATCGTGGCACAACTTGTTGTTGGACTCCGCCACTGGAGGACCGCCAGGTCTTTGGCCCGGGAAAGACCGTCATGCGTGGTCATTGATTCAACGGCGCTGATGCACGGCACAAACGGCATCGCATCCAGCCTGGAATCCGCCGAGACAGGCGCCTGTTGCCGCATCACCGCTCCAGCGCCAAATCTTTCGATCCCATCGTGTGCACTTGGATGGAGTATCAGGGAGCTCCAATGGTATAGAGCGGCGTCGAACGTCTGTGGCGACGGAAGATGCGAGGGGCGCTCGAACGGATAGAGCCGCTGGTGGCGGCAACAATCAAATGGCGTTAGGTACTTCTACGGACAGGACACCTGGTTCGCTGGCCGTTCAGAGTTTGAGGTCAATCTGTAGTATAGCGGAAACGCTCGGTGGCCGCTATCTGCGAAGACGTTTGCCATAAATAGCGATCCGCCCAGAAAAGGGAGCGCTCCGGCCGCCGGCCTGCTGCTGTCCGGGTTAATCGACTCTGGCGACATAAGGCCGCAGATCAGTGCCGTGCCGGTCTGTTCGTGTGGAGGCGGGCGCACCTGAAGTTTCCGTTTGAGGGCGTGCGACGTTACGTACGACGCGTACAAGAGCGGGCTCTAAAAAAATTGGCTTCAAATGGATACATTGCGGCAAATTGGCGGCGCTCCTCCTCGACGCTTTGTCCAGTATCGCGGCGACCTGAACCTGTTCATATCGGGCACTGCCTTGCGCGTTCTGTTTGCATTTATCAGGCAGTCTGGTCCGGCTGATGTGCTCGCCGCCTTCCGTCTGGGATTGAACACCAATATGGGTGGGGTCCAAGAGAGCGAGCGAGATTCGTTTAATAGGAGGGTACCGGTATGCACGCAGAACGATCGTGCGATGCGTTTGGTGCGTTCCCGTGAAAACAGTACACACTTTCCACACTGTGGACCACAGCACACGTAGGATAGGTCACGCCTCCTCTTCCTTTCCTTCCACTCACATCATACATGTCAGCAGCTCGAGCCCCAGCATCCTCCAGCTGTGTATCCGGCAAGACAATCGTCCGCGAGCTGCGCGACTGCGCAACGACCCGTCTTATGCGGCGCGGTGATCGCAGCGACAGCTGGGCGGCACCTGCTGCCGCAAATTTGCCATCATATTTATCATAGGAGCGTCGATGGGCAAGGATCAGACGCATGATGCCGTACTACGGCAGCCGTAGGGATTCCCCTGACGGACTGTAGGTCAATCTTCTACGCCCGCAAAATCCGACCAGCCACCGTCAAACCGACCGGACCGTTGCGGCTGATGGGACGCGCCTTTGACTCTTTGCACAACCCATTTTTTCTCCCGGAAAGTGTCCACTGCGTGCTTCCATGCTACAGTACAGGGGCGGCGGCGCTTCGCGTTTTGATGACACACATGAAACGCAGACAGCCCCGTCTGGTACTATGTCCGCCCTTTTATCGGATGTTGGGCGGACAAATGGTAAGAGACGAGGCCAAGCAATGGCCGCCACGTTTACACCGCTCTGAGTCGACTACGGCCGATTTTCTGGGGAACTTGCAAGAGCTGTTGGTGGGGGTTGAGGATTGGCCGCTTTTTGAAGAAAAGAGCCGAGCTGGACGTTCGTGCACGTGAGTGAGGCCAGAAGAGCCACGGACGATCGCCACTTGTTGCTGCAAGTTGCAACTGCCGCCCACATTCCATTTCGCTCGGCAGTAGCAAGGTGCCACTCGTTGCCCATATACTCTTTCAGACTGACTTTTCCAGAATGGCCGCAGCCATCTCCACCCCGCCAGCCCCACGAAGCAGCAAGAGCTTTTCGTGCAGCGTCCGAGCATGTCGCCCCGAAAGCGTAAACTCAGCAGCGTCAGCAACGACGACGGCGAGCCAAAGTCGCCCACGTCGCTGGACGAAGTGGCCAGCAGCACACCCGAGGAGAGCGTGATCTCCCCATGAAGAAGGCCAAGAAGACAGACGAGCTCTCGAAGTGGGAGAGCCACGTGGTGGCCAGCGTCACGAGCTCTTTGGACTTGGACTGCATGGAGTCCGAGGGCAAAACGAGGCCAGCAGCAGCACAGCAGAGTACGAACCGGTCTCATTCGCGGCAGAAGCCGCTGGGGATTGGCCGCCGATGAGCTTCAGATCCTGCACCACTTTTGGCATGAGCGTCGGCTGGTAGGCAGGAGAGAACAC
>JAAVTJ010000226.1:0-27864 GCA_011947355.1 Phytophthora boehmeriae | reverse complement strand
TTTTATTTTAGGATTCAATTGCTTCAGGATTTATATTATATGGTTCATCTTTAATTTATGCAATAACAGGTTCTTTAAATTTTAATAATATTTTTTTAATTCTATCAAATATAAATTATTTAGATAATATAAATTTTTTAATAAGTTTATCTTATAGTTTAATTTTTATATTAGTAGGTATTCTATTTAAAATAGGTGCATCACCTTTTCATTTTTGGTTACCGGATGTTTATGAAGGTGCTCCAAATAATATTTCAAGTTTTTGCTATTGTACCTAAAATAGCTTTTATTGGTATTTTAATTAGATTATTTTTGATACTTTTTCTAATTTATCTTTTTTTTTTTGAAATTTTTTTTTATATTATTTCATTTTTATCTATGTTAATTGGTTCTTTATCTGCATTACAACAAAATAAAATAAAAAAGATTATTAGCATATAGTTCAATAAGTCATGTTGGTTTTATTTTAATAGGATTTACTTCAAATATGTTAAATAATATTCCATTTATTTTATTATATATAATTATTTATATTATAACTAGTATTAATTTATGGACTTCATATTTATCTTTAAATATAAATCATAAACCTATTAAATATTTAACTGATTTATCTAATATTTATACTATTAATAAATTAATTTCAATTATTATAATATTAAATATTTTTCATTAGCTGGAATTCCACCATTAGCTGGATTTTTTCAAAATTATTTATATTTTTCTCTGCTATAAAAATAATTATTTTAGTTTAGTTTTTGGAATAATTATTAGTGTATTAAGTTCTTTTTATTATTTAAAAATAGTTAAAATAATTTTTTTTGAAAAAATTTTAAGAAAAATGTATATTTCTCAAATAAATAAAATTCAAAGTATTGTGTTAATAATTAATACACAATTTATTTTATTTTTATTTATATTCCCCAATATTATATTAGTTAATTTAAATAAAATTTATTTATATTTATTAATATAATATTTTGTCTGGATAGCTCAGTTGGTTAGAGTAAAAGACTGAAAATCTTTGTGTCGGTGGTTCAAATCCACCTCCAGACATTAAAAACAAATTTTATGTATCTGTTAAGAATCACTTTTAAATCATTTCAAAAATAAATCAACTTAAACAAAATTTATTAAAATTAAATAAATTTAAAAATATTAAAATTAATGGTATTTTTCAAGTAAAAATAAAAATAAAATTTTTACTATATTAAAATCTCCACATGTAAATAAAAATCACGTGAACATTTTATTTATAAAAATTATACACCTAAAATAGATATAGAATTTTTGAATATTTTTCAATTATTAAATTTTTTAATATTAATTAAAAAAATTTTATCTGAAAATTCATTAATAAATATTAAAATTATTAAAAAAATTAAAAATATGCTTATAGCTTAATTGGATAAAGCATTAGATTGCGGATCTACAGATTGAAAGTTCGAATCTTTCTAAGCATATATATTTATTTTGAAGTATAGCCAAGTGGTAAGGCCTCCGTTTTTGGTACGGAAAATCAAAGGTTCGAATCCTTTTACTTCAAAGGGCCTATAACTCAGTTGGTTAGAGTATACGCCTGATAAGTGTAAAGTCAGTAGTTCAAATCTACTTAGGCCCATTAGAATAATTAACTCAATTGGTAGAGTATTTCGTTTACACCGAAAATGTTAGCGGTTCGAGTCCGTTATTATTCAAAAACAAATTTAAATTTAATATGTCAACAATTAATCAATTATTTTTAAAAAACAAAAACGTTTAGAAAAAAAAAAAAGAAATAAAAGTCCAGCTTTGAAACAATGTCCGCAACGTAAAGGTATTTGTTTAAAAGTTTATATAACAACACCAAAAAAACCTAACTCAGCTCAACGTAAAGTAGCGAAAGTCCATTTATCGAGCAGATATACAATAATTACTTATATCCCTGGTATTGGTCATACTTTACAAGAACATTCAATTGTTTTAGTTCGTGGTGGTAGAGTTAAAGATTTACCTGGTGTTAAATATCATGTTATACGTGGTAAATATGATTTATTAGGTATTTATTCAAGAAAAACTTCAAGATCTAAATATGGAACTAAAATACGAAGAGTATAAAATTAAAAAATTATTTATAAATATTTTATTAAAACATGGTAAAAACTTGTTCTGAAAATATATTTAAAAATATTTTAATAAACATAAAAAAACTACAAAACAAAAACCTAATTTTATTTTATTTAAATCAATTGACAATTTATTACCAAAATTAAAAGCTATAAGTATTCCAAATAAAAAGAGAAATAAAAAAAAAAAAAAGATCGTTATTTTTTAATGCTTTTAAATGAGGATAAACAAATTAAAAAATCAGTATCTTGGTTACTTTTAAATTCAAATTTAAAAAAACTTACAAATGAAATTATTCAAACATCAAAAATAAAAGTAAAACTATTAATACAAAAAAACAATATTATAAAATATAAAAAATTAAAATTTAATATTATTTTTGATTAATTATTATAATTTTATGTTTGAAAATTAAATATTAAAATATTATTTATATTTAAATAATTAATTATTACAAAATAAATATTTCTATGAAAAACTATTATTATATCAATAAAAAAATTTACAAATTGAAACAACTACAACTAACGATAATATCGATAAATTTGAACATGATTTAAATTTTTTAAAAAAACTTACAAAAATATAAAAAATACACAACAACATCCATACCATTTAGTAGATCCAAGTCCTTGGCCTTTTGTTATATCTTTTGGTCTTTTTTTTCACATTTGGTACTGCTATGTATTTTCATGGTTATATTGGTAGTAGTTTTTTAATATTAACTGGATTTTTAATTGTTATTTTAACAATGTATACATGGTTTCGTGATATTGTTAGAGAAGCTGTATATGAAGGTCAACATACTAAACAAGTTCAATTAGGTTTAAGAAATGGTATGCTTTTATTCATTTTTAGTGAATTATTAGTTTTTGTTAGCTTTTTTGGGCATTCTTTCACTCAGCTTTAGCACCAACACCTGAAATTGGTTCTTTATGGCCACCTTTAGGAATTGAAACTGTAAATGCTTGGGGTATTCCTTTATTAAATACTATAATTTTATTATCATCAGGTGCAACAATTACTTGGGCTCACCATTCAATTGTTTTTGGTGATAGAAAAAATGCAATTTTAAGTTTAATTATTACAATAGCTTTAGCAATATTTTTACTTTAATTCAATCTTATGAATATGTTGAAAGTACTTTTTCTATATCAGATAGTATTTATGGTACTACTTTTTTTTATTAACTGGTTTACATGGTTTACATGTAATTGTAGGTACAATTTTTATAATAGTAATGACTATTAGATTAATTAATCATCATTTTACAAGACAACACCATTTTGGTTTTGAAGCTGCAGCATGGTATTGGCATTTTGTTGATGTTGTTTGGTTATTTTTATTTGTAGCTGTATACTGGTGGGGAGGTAATTAATATTATGTTTAGTCCTTTAGAACAATTTGAAATTTTACCTATTTTTCAAATACCTTTTATATTTACTAACGCTTCTTTAATTTTAATAATAGGTTTAGTTTATTTATATATATTTTTTTATAAAAACTAAATTTATTCCAACACGTTTTCAACAAATTTTGAAATGATTTTTAATACAGCTATTGAATTAACTTATTCTAGTATTGGTAAAGTTGGTAAACATTTTGTTTCATTAATTTTTGTTGTATTTTTTTATTTTATTATGTAATTTAATAGGAATGGTACCATATAGTTTTACTGTAACAAGTCATTTAATTATTACATTTACTTTAGCTTTAACTATTTATATAGGGTTTAATATAATTGGGATTAAAAAATATAAATTAAATTTTTAAGTTTATTTTTACCACCGGGTGCAAATATTGCTTTAGTTCCTATTTTAGTTCCTATTGAATTAATTTCATATATTTTTCGTGTAATTAGTTTACCAGTTCGACTTTTTGCTAATATGATGGCTGGACATACTTTATTAAAAGTAATTGCTGGTTTTGCTTGGAGTATGTTAAATGTTAATAGTTTTATTTTTATAGCTCATTTTATTCCTTTAATTTTAATTGTATTATTAGTAGGTTTAGAAATTGCAGTAGCTATTATTCAAGCATACGTATTTACTATTTTAACTTGTATGTATATTGGTGATGCTATAAATTTACATTAAAAAAATATTAAAATATAGTATTTAAGGAAAAGTAGCTCAGTTGGTTAGAGTGGTAGCTTGTCACGCTATAGGTCGCGGGTTCAAGTCCCGTTTTTCCGTATAATACTATTTTATTCAAAAAATTATTTATATGTTATTAAATTATTCAAATATTTTTATATTTTTAATATTAAGTTTATTTTTATCTATTTTAATTTTCATTTTATCTTTTGGATTAATTAAACAAAAGATGATTTAGAAAAGTTAACAGCTTATGAATGTGGATTTAATCCTTATGATGATGCTAGAAAAATTTTTGATGTTAAATTTTATCTAGTAGCAATTCTTTTTATCATTTTTGATTTAGAAGCTGTTTTTGTTTTTCCTTGGGTTTTAACTTTAAGTTCAAATTTTTCATGGGGTTTTTGGACTATGATTGAATTTTTAGTTGAATTAGTTATAGGTTTTGTTTATATTTGGTGTAGTGATGCCTTAGAATGGTAAATTAAAAAATAAAACCATAATATAAATAAAATTTATTGTTTTTATTAAAAAATCTCTTTATTAAGAGGTTTAAATTTATTTTATTAAATGAATTTATAGTATATATATATATTTTATTATATAAAATAAAATATAATAAAAATATTAAAAATATTTATCATTTAAGATAAAATATTTTTAATATTTTTATTATATTTTATTTTAATATGTTATTATTAATTTTAATTTTTTTACCATTTTTAGGTTCAGTAGCTGCTGGATTATTTGGATTTTATATTGGACGTAAAGGTTCAGTATTTATAACTACTTTAACAACTTTTTAAGTTGTTTATTTTCATTAATTATTATTTATAATTCAATTATTAATGAATATGAATATCTTTTATATTTATCAACTTGGATAAATAGTGGTTTATTTAATTGTAATTGGTGTTTTTATTTGATAGTTTAACAATGATTATGTTAATTGTTGTAACAAGTGTTTCAACATTAGTTCATTTATATTCTTCTCAATATATGGCAAATGATCCGCATTTACCAAGATTTATGTCATATTTATCATTATTTACATTCTTCATGTTAATTCTTGTTACAGGTGATAATTTTATTCAAATGTTTGTTGGATGGGAAGGTGTAGGTTTTTGTTCTTATTTATTAATTAATTTTTGGTTTACACGTTTACAAGCAAATAAAGCTGCTATTAAAGCAATGTTAGTAAATAGAGTTAGTGATTTAATTTTATTATTAGGTGTATTAACTATTTTTTATAATATAAGAACTATTGAATATTTTAGTACTTTTGCAGCAATTTCAATTGTTAAAGATTTTAAATTTATTTTTTTAATTATATTTTAAGTATTATTGATGTAGCTTGTATTTTAATTTTTATTGGTGCAATGGGTAAATCTGCTCAAATATTTTTACATTTATGGTTACCGGATGCAATGGAAGGTCCAACACCTGTTTCAGCTTTATTACACGCAGCAACTATGGTAACAGCAGGTGTATATTTAACAGCACGTTGTTCTCCAATGTTTGAATATTCTGTATTTTCATTAAAAGTAATAACTATCATAGGTGCATCAACTGCTTTTTTGCAAGTACTGTAGGTTTAGTTCAAAATGATTTTAAAAAAATAGTTGCTTATTCAACATGTAGTCAATTAGGTTATATGTTTTTGCTTGTGGTTTATCTAATTATCCTTTAGCTATTTTTCATTTATCAAATCATGCATATTTTAAAGCTTTATTATTTTTATGTTCTGGTGCTGTAATTCATGCAATGGGTGATGAACAGGATATTAGAAAAATGGGTGGTTTACGACGTATATTACCATTTACTTATATTATGTTTTTAATAGGTTCATTATCTTTAATGGGTTTTCCTTTTTAACTGGATTTTATTCTAAAGATTTAATTTTAGAAGTAGCTTTTGCAAGTTTTAGTGAAACAGGTCATTTTGCATACTGGTTAGGTACTATTGGTGCTTTTTTACAGCTTTTTATTCAACTCGTTTATTATTTTTTGCCTTTTTAAGTGAAACTAACGCTTATAAAAATATAATAAAACATGCACATGATGTTCCATTAGAAATGGGTATTCCTTTAGGTATATTGGCTTTTGGTAGTATTTTTATTGGTTATATTTCAAAAGATATGTTTGTAGGTTTAGGTTCTGATTTTGGAATAATTCTATTTATATTAATCCATTAAATAATCAAATGATAGATGCAGAATTTTTACCAACTTTTTTAAATTATTACCTGTTATTTTAAGTTTTTGTGGTTTATTTAGTGCTTTTTATTTATATTTTTTTAAATTTAAATTTTTATATAATTTAAAAATTTCAGAATATGGGGTTTATTTTTATAATTTTTTAAATAGAAAATGGTATTTTGATAAAATCTATTATGAATTTATAAATCAATATATTTTAAAAATAGGATATGATGTTACTTATAAAATGATTGATAAAGGTTTAATTGAAATGTGTGGTCCTTATGGATTAACTACAATTTTTTCATTTTTAAGTCAAAAAATAATTTTAATGCAAACAGGTTATATTTACCATTATTCATTATTAATGTTAATTAGTACTATTTTTTTAATAAATATTATGTTTTTTCTATTATTTATTATTTTAATGTTGTTACTATTTTATTATTTTTATTTATTTTTTTATTAATTAAATAAAAATAATAAAATATATATCTTTAAGATATATATTTTAATTTTTAAATATTCAAATTATGAATTTTGAAACAATTTTTTTATACTTTTTCAACTATAGCTATAACTTCAGCTATATTTGTAATATATTCTACAAATACAATATATTCAGCATTTTTTTAATATTAGTATTTACAAATTCTACAGGATTATTATTAATTTCTGAAGTTGAATTTTTATCTATTATGTTAATAATTATTTATGTTGGAGCAATTACAGTTTTATTTCTATTTGTTATTATGATGTTAGATGTTAATGTATTAATTGATAAAAATAAAATTAATAATAATTTTGGTTATTTACCTATTATTTTTTAATTAGTTTTATTTTTTTAGAAACATTTGTAATGTTTAGTAAAATATTTACAACATATTATCATTTAATAAATAATTCTTTTTTAATCAAGAAATAAATACTTTATTTTTTCATCAAGGTCCACGTTTTAGATTTTTGTTGATGTAAAACCTTCTTTATTATTTGTTATTAATAAATTAGATAGTATAACAAATATTGAAACTATTGGACAGATTTTATATAGTTATTATTCTTTTTTTTTTTTAGCAGCTGGTATTATTTTATTAATAGCTTTAATTGGTGCAGTAACTTTAACTAAAAAAAAAAAAAAAACAATTTTTAACTCAAAATATTTATAAACAACTTTCACGTGATTCATTGAAAGCTATTTTTAATATTAAAAGTCATAAATAAAACAATCTTAACTTAATTGGTAGAGTATTAGCCTTCTAAGCTTTAAAATCTTGGTTCGAGTCCAAGAGATTGTATTTATTAATAATAATTTAAATTTATAAATTTAAATTATTATTAATAAAATTTTAAATTATAAATTTTATTAAATTATTATATATTTCTTTAAAAAAATATATATAATAATTTAAATATTTTAATTTTCAATTTTTTTACCATGTATTAAAGTTACATACACAATATAAAAAAGAAAATTGCAGAAAAAAAGAAATATATGAACCAAAACTACTAATAGCATTCCAACCGCTCATAGCATCTGGAAAATCTGGAATTCTTCTTGGCATACCAGCTAATCCTAAAAAATGCATTGGGAAAAAGTAATATTTACACCAATAAAGAACAACCAAAAATGAATTTGACCTAATACTTCTGGATATCTACGACCAGAAATTTTACCGATCCAAAAATAAAATCCAGTAAAAATACCAAATACTGCTCCCATAGATAATACATAATGAAAATGACCTACAATATAATAAGTATCATGTAAAGCAATATCTAAACCTGAATTAGACATTACAACACCTGTTACACCACCCATAACAAATAATAAAATAAAACCTAAAACAAATAATAAAGGTGTTTCAAATTTTAAAGAACCACCCCATAAAGTAGCTAGCCAACTAAAAATTTTAATACCAGTAGGTACTGCAATAATCATTGTAGCTGCTGAAAAATAAGCTCTAGTATCTACATCTAATCCTACAGTAAACATATGATGAGCCCAAACAATAGAACCTAATAAACCAATAGATAACATAGCATAAACCATACCTAAATAACCAAATACATTTTTTCTAGCAAAAGTTGCAGAAACTTGACTAATAATACCAAAGGCTGGTAAAATTAAAACATAAACTTCTGGATGACCAAAAACCAAAATAAATGTTGATATAATACTGGATCACCTCCACCAGAAGGATCATAAAATGAAGTATTTAAATTTCTATCAGTTAATAACATAGTAATTGCACCAGCTAATACAGGTAAAGTTAATAATAAAAGAAAAGCTGTAATTAATATAGACCAAACAAATAAAGGTAATCTATGAAAACTTAAACCAGGTGCTCTCATATTATAAATAGTTGATATAAAATTAATAGCACCTAATAAAGAAGAAATACCTGATAAATGTAAACTAAAAATTGCTAAATCTACAGAAGGTCCTGAATGTGCTTGAACACTTGATAAAGGTGGATAAACTGTCCAACCGGTACCTGCACCTGATTCAACTAAAGCAGATGAAACTAATAATAATAATGATGGAGGTAATAACCAAAAACTAATATTATTCATACGTGGAAAAGCCATATCCGGAGCACCTATCATTAAAGGAACAAACCAATTACCAAAACCACCTATTAAAGCAGGCATAACTAAAAAAATACCATTATAAAAGCATGTGCAGTAACAATTACATTATATAATTGATGATTACCCATTAAAATTTGATTACCTGGTTGTGATAATTCCATTCTAATTAAAAGAGAGAATGTTGTACCAACAATACCAGAAAAAGCACTAAAAATTAAATATAAAGTCCCAATATCTTTATGATTTGTTGAAAAAAGCCATCTTGTTGCCCATTTATTTATATTTTTAAAATTCATTTTTGAATATTTTTAAAATTCATTTTAAATACAAAATTATATATTTTTAATTAAAAAAGCGTTGGTTTTTAATTTTAATTTATTATCATTTTTAAATATAAAATGATAATTTTTATTTATTTAAAAAATGTTTAATTTTATTAATTATTTGTTTAATATCTGTAAATAATAATATTATTACAAATATTATACTAATTATTTTAAATATCATAATTTTTTTAATTATACATTAAAATCAAAATTGATTTTATTTTTTAACCAGGTTAAATAATCTTCTAATGAAACAGCTTCAACAACAATTGGCATAAAACCATGATTTACTCCACAAATTTCACTACATTGTCCATAAAAAACACCTTCTCTTTTAATAAACATTGATGTTTGATTTAAACGACCTGGACATGCATCTAATTTTATACCTAATGAAGGAATAGCCCAAGAATGTAAAACATCAGAAGCTGTAATTAATACACGAATATGACTATTTGTAGGTACTACAACACGATTATCTACTTCTAATAATCGAAATTGACCTATAGCTAAATCATCTTCTTGAACCATATAACTATCAAAAATTAAAGGTTCATCTGAAAATTCTAAATTATCAGAATATTCATAACTCCAATACCATTGACTTCCAATTACTTTTAAAGTAATAATTGGATCAATTACTTCATCCATAGAATATAATAAAGCAAAAGATGGAATTGCAACAGTTAATAATATTAAAGCAGGAATTGAAGTCCAAATAATTTCAATAGTTGCACCATGTACAACAGTTGATGGAATTTTATTTTTTTCATTAAAAGAGTAATAACTCTAAATAACAACCAACAAACAAAAACAGTTATAAGAATTAAGTAAAACATTAAATCATGATGAAAATTAATAATACCTTCCATAACAGGAGTTGCTGGATCTTGAAAACCTAATTGCCAAGGTTCTGCCATATCTAAAAAAGTGAATTGATTAACTATATAATTTTTTATTGTCATAAGTTTATTTTAATTTATTATTGATCTACTTTTTAATATATACAAAATTAATTAATTTATAAATAAAAAATATTTATATTTAAAAAAATATATAAAATTTATATATTCTTCTTAAAGAATATATTTTTAAATAGTTTTTATAATTAATAAATATTAATTATATAAATATAATTTATTAAAAATATTAATTAATAAAAAAATATAAATAATATTTTATTTATATTTTTTAGTTTTATAACGTACTAAATAAGCTTCAAATTTACCTAAAAATGGAATAATTATAATAAAAAATGAAAAATAATAAATCATACTTATTATACCTATTTCAGTATAAGGATATTCAACTGGACATTGTCCTACCCAACCTAATAATAAAAAAGCTACTACTAATAACCAATAACAAATTTTAAAAATAGGTCTAAAAGCAGTACTTCTAATTTCAGATGAATTAGTAAAAGGAATTGTTAATAAAATAACTAAAGAACCAAACATAGCAATAACACCACCAATTTTATTAGGAATTGATCTTAAAATTGCATAAAAGGTAAAAAATACCATTCAGGTACAATATGTAAAGGTGTTTTCATTGGATTTGCTTCTATATAATTATCTGGATGACCTAAAGTATTAGGATAATAAAAAATAAAAAAAAAATACTAAAAATAATACCATTAAACCAAATAAATCTTTTGTATAAAAATAAGGATAAAACGGAATATTTTCAGTTTTTAAAGTTATACCTAATGGATTATTTGAACCAACTTCATGTAATAATACTAAATGAATTAAAACAGCACCTACAATTACAAAAGGAAAAGTAAAATGTAAACTAAAAAAACGATTTAATGTTGGATTATCTACAGCAAATCCACCCCATAACCAATCTACAATATCTTTACCAATTAAAGGAATAGCTGAAAATAAATTAGTAATAACAGTTGCACCCCAAAAACTCATTTGTCCCCAAGGTAATACGTATCCCATAAAAGCAGTTGCCATCATTAAAATAAAAATAATAACTCCTGAACACCATAAAGCTTCTCTTGGTGTAATATATGAACCATAATATAAACCTCTAAATATATGTACATATACTACAATAAAAAAAAGAAGCACCATTTGCATGAGTATATCTAATTAACCAACCATTATTTACATCTCGCATAATATGTTCAACACTATTAAAAGCTAAATCAATATGTGGAGTATAATGCATTGCTAAAAAATACCAGTTAAAATTTGTACTACTAACATAATACCGGCTAACGAACCAAATCCAAAAAATAATTTAAATTAATAGGAGTAGGATAATCTATTAAATGATTATTTACAACAGCAAATAAAGATTTTTATTCCATCTCATAGTATGAAATAAAAAGTAACCTAAAAACAATTATAATAGTAAAAATTTAAAAATTTATTTTTTTATCCCAAGGATTATTAAATTCAAATAATCTATATTGTTGAGATAAATTAATAGGTTCATAAACAACTCTTTTTTAATTCATTATAAAATACTTCTAAAAAACCACTTAATGGAAAATCTTTTCGTAAAGGATGACCTTCAAATCCATAATCAGTTAATATTCTTCTTAAATCTGGATGATTTAAAAAAAATACCAAACATATCCCAAATTTCTCTTTCACACCAATTTGCAGCTTTATAAATATTAATAATAGAATCTACTGGTTGTAATTCATTAATATTAATTTTAACTTTTAAACGACTATTAAAACGAATACTTAATAAATTATAAATAATTTCAAAACGTTTTTCTTTAGTAATATAATCTACAGCACAAATATCTGATAAAATTTTAAATTGACTATTTGTATGATTTTTAAAAAAATAATATAGGAATTAATTTATTAGTTGAAATATTAATACATAATTCATTTTTATATAAGGTATAATTTATAATAGGTAAAATTTGTAATAAATATTGACTAAATTTTTTAATAATGTCATAAATAAAAAATAATAATTTATATTATTAATATACTAAATATTTTTATAGAAAAAAATAATAATTTTAAAAATATAAATATAATTTTTATTAAAAATATAATAAAAATTATTTTAATTTTTATTATATTAAACAGGTTTTAATTTTAAAAAGCAAATAAAATTAAAAAGCCATCATTAAACAAAATAAAGCAATTGCTTCAGTTAATGCAAAACCTAAAATAGCAGTTCTCATTAATTCTTGTTGTAAAGAAGGATTTCTTGAAATACCTATAACTAAAGAACCAAATACATTACCAATACCAATACCGGCACCTGCTAATCCTAAAGTAGCTAAACCTGCACCTAAAAATTTAGAAGCTTGTAATAACATAAACTAATTATTAATTTTTTATAATTTATTTAAAATATCTTAAAGAATATATTTTTAAAATATTTTAATAATAATAATTAATTTATTATTATTTTATAATGATAATAAATTAATTTTATAAATTGAAATATCTCCATATAATTTAAAGAAAACAATCATTATAGCTAATCCAATTGCAGATTCTGTCGCAGCTACTGTTAAAATTAATAATGAAAAAACTTGTCCTATTATATCATCAATTAAAACTGCAAAATAAATAAAATTTAAATTAATTGATAATAATAATATTTCAATAGACATTAATATAATTATAATATTTTGTCGATTTAATATTATACCAAATAAACCTTGACAAAATAAAAAAAAGTAAATATAAAATGATTTAATATACTCATATTTAATTTAAACTAACCAATTAAAACTTATTAAAAAACTTGCAGTATATAAAAACCAACTTAATGTAAAAGGTAAAAAAACTTTCCAACCTAAACGCATTAATTGATCGTAACGATATCTAGGTAAAATAGCTCTAGCTACAACAAATAAAACTACAAAAAAACAAACTTTAATACTAAACCAAAAGATCCCGGTAAGAAATTTATAAATTTAATACTAAATGGAAATGGAGCTAACCAACCACCTAAAAATAATATAGTAGTTAAACTACTCATTAATAACATATTTGCATACTCACCTAAAAAAATAGAGCAAAACCCATTGCAGAATATTCTACATTATAACCTGAAACTAATTCAGCTTCAGCTTCTGGTAAATCAAATGGATGTCTATTTGTTTCTGCTAAACATGATATAAAAAAATTAAGAAAATAGGAAAAGAGGAAAACAATACCATACTGTTTTTGTGCTAAAACTATTGAAATTAAATTTAAAGATTTAGCACAAACAATTACAGATAATATTGAAAAACCGATAGTTAATTCATAAGAAATCATTTGAGCTGTTGATCTTAATGCTCCTAAAAAGAATATTTAGAATTACTTGACCAACCACCAATGATTATACCATAAACACCTAATGATGAAATTGCTAATAAATATAAAATACCTATATTTAATTCAGTAAAAAACATACCAAATCCTAAAGGTATTATAGTCCAACTTAATAAACTTAAAAAAAAGCTAGAATAGGAGCAAATATAAATAAAACAACATCTGCATTACTAGGTAAAATAGTTTCTTTAACAAATAATTTAAGACCATCAGCTAATGGTTGTAATAAACCAAAAGTACCTACAACATTAGGTCCTCTTCTTCTTTGAATAGAAGCTAATATTTTACGTTCAACTAAAGTAAAATAAGCTACAGCTATTAATAAAGGTAATACTAAAATTAAAAATTTTAAAATTGTGTATATCATAATTATTTTATTTTATTTTTGATTATTTTATTAGAATTAATCAATATTTTTGAATATTGTTCTAATATATTTTTATAATAAATATTTTTATTAATAAATCTAAAAAATTATTATTTATTTTTAAATATTTTTTATTAAAACTAAAATTATTAATAATTTTTAATTTTTTTAATAAATAAGGTAAAATTTCTTTAATTTTAAAAAAGAATTTAATTTAGATTGATTTTTATTTAAAATAAATTTATAAATATTTCTATAAATAATAGAATCTTTACGTTGTTCAGTATTTAAATTTAAAATTTGATTATTTTTTGTATAAATCCTTCTAAATTTATATACATTCCATTTTTTCTAAAAAGTTAAACCAGGTAATATTAAATTTGATTTTTGAGCATCTTTAGTAAAATGATGTCCCTGATAAATAATAAAATCATTTTTTTATTTTTAATTTATTTTGTAAATTTGTATTAAATAAATAATAAATATTTGAATTATTTAAGAAATGTTTTGATTTTGAAAAAGTAATTTCAAAAAATTAATTAAACAAGTTTCTGTATTAAAAAAATTAATATTATTTTTTAAAAATGATATATTTTTAATTTTGATAATAAATAAAAACCATTTTTTGGTTTACTATATTTTCACCAATTATAATTATAGGTTTTTAGCTTTTTTAAATCTTTACAAAATAAATGTTGTCCTGTAATAATTTTAATTAATGTACTTAAAGTTAATCCTAAATGTTTTATTGGATAAGTAAAATCAACTTTATTTCCAATATATGCTATTTTAAAATTTCCTTTTTTAAACGATTAATTAAATGAATATTTAAAATAGAACCTTCTTGTCTAATATCACTACCAATAATTAAACAAATATCGGATTCTTCAATAGATTTTAATGTATTATTAAATAAAAAATTTGAAGTTAAATCTGAATTAATTTTTATATTTTGATTATTAAAATATTTTTCATAAATTATATTTGAAATTCCTAATTTATTAAAATTTTTTTAATAAAAATAAAGATTCTAAATCTATTAAATCCCCAACAATACTTTGAATTTTTGAACTATCTGTGGTTATAATTTTTTGATTTATAATATTTAAAGCTTCAAACCATGTAATTTTATGAAAATTATTTTTTCATCTTTTAATAAAGGATATTTTAATCTTTGATATTTTAAACTATCAAAAAAACCTAGTTTTATTTGAAATCCATTCTTTATTTATATTAAAATTTGTTTTAGGTAAAATACGTACAATTTCATTATTAAAAATATCAATTTTAATATTTGAACCTAAACTATCTAATATATCTACACCTTCTTTTTTTTAATTCCCATGAACGTGCTTTAAAAGTATAAGGTTTTGAAGTTAAAGCACCTACCGGACATAAATCAATTAAATTTCCAGAAAATTCTGAATTAAAAATTTGTGGATAATAAAAATTAATTTCTGTTTTATTACCACGACCTGTTGTACCTAAATCATCAATACCGCAAATTTCATTAGCAAAACGTACACAACGTGTACAATGTATACATCTAGTCATTATTGTTTTAATAAAAGGACCACAATATTTATCTTCTACACCACGTTTTTTAAAAAAAATCTACTACGATCTGATCCAAAAATCATTGTTTGATCTTGTAAATCACATTCAGAAGCTTGATCACAAATTGGACAATCTAATGGATGATTTATTAACAGAAATTCTAATACACTTTCTCTAGCTTTTTGTACTAAAGGTGTATCAGTAAATATTTTCATATTAGGCATTAAAGGCATAGCACATGAAGCAACAGGTTTAGGTGAATTTTCAATTTCAACTAAACACATTCTGCAATTACCCGCAATTTGTAAATTTTCTTGAAAACAAAATTTTGGAATTTCAATTTTAAAATTATTACAAGCTTGTAATACTGTTAAATTTTTATTTACTTTTAATTTAATATTATTTATATAGATATCAATCATTTATATAATATAAAACATTATTAAATTTTTATATATTTTCACTAAAATGCTATATTTATTTAAATAAATTATATAAACAAAAAAATATTTAAAAAATTAGTTAAATTATTAATATTATAATTTTTTTAATAAATATATCTTTATAGAAATTATCAAAGAAGGGACTTGAACCCTTAATGCAATTAAGCTTTACATCCTAAGTGTAACGTGTTTACCAATTTCACCACTTTGATAATAAATAAATACCTACTATTGGACTTGAACCAATAACCCTTAAATGGGAACAGATTTTAAATCTATCGTGTTTACCAATTTCACCAAGTAGGCTTAATAATTTTTTTAATATATGCATAAAAATAAAATAATAAATTACTTACAATTACATTTACTTGAATTAAAATATAATTTTTTTATTCTTTTCATTACTTTTTTATCTTTTTATAATTTCATATTTTTTTCTGATCAATTAATATTTTTATTAGTTAATAATTTATTAAATAAAAATATGTTAAAATATTTTATTTTTACTAATATTACAGAAATTTTTATTACTAATATTTTTATAGCAAGTTTTGTATCTATTTTTATAACAATTCAATCAAGTATTTTATTAATTTGGTTTTTATATCAAAAGGTTTATATAAATTTGAAAATTTTATTTTTATTAAATTTTATTTTATATTCATAATTTTTAATTTTATAATTATAAATTTTATTTTTACTAATATTATACCAAATATTTGGTATTTTTATTGAATATTAATTTTTCAAATTTATATATTTTAACAATTTATTTTGAACCTAAAATTAATAATTATTTTCATTTTATTTTTACTTCTTTTATTTATATTTTTATATTATTTATTTATATTTTTATATTATTTTATATAATATTTAATAATATAATTAAAATAAAAGTAATTATTAATTTACGAAAATTTTTTATTTAAAAATTTTATTATTAATTATTTTAATTACACCACTAGATTTTATTAATTTTTTAATTATTTATTTATTATTTATATTTTTTTGAAATATTTATATATATTTCAATATATTTTAATAAATATATTAAAATTTAATTTATTTTTTTATAAAATTTAATTTATTTATATTTAAATTATTTTCTGTATTTGCAATTATTTTTGTTTCTTTAAAAATTTTTGAATTTAATTGATAATTTTTATATACTTAATAGATGTTATTTTTAAAGAAGATCCATTTGTTAAAATAATTGTATTTTTATAGGTAAAAAATTTTTTATTTTTATTCATATAATTTAATTTATGGCTAGATAACATAATGGTAATGTAAAGGACTGCAAATCCTTTAATGACGGTTCAAATCCGTCTCTAGCTTTTTAAGGATAGAGTGGGATTCGAACCCACGGTATTTTACATACTTCAGTTTTCAAGACTGACACCTTAAACCACTCGATCATCTATCCATTAAAAAATTTATCGTCTTTTTTTTTTTTAATCTACAACCATTAAAAGGTTTTTTAGTTTTATCTAAAAGATATTTTACTTTAAATTTTTTTGTTTTAAATTTCTTAATACATTATATCTACCTAATCCAGTACCATATAAAAATACTTTTAATTTTTTAATTTTTTTAATTGAAGAAATTTATTAATTTTATATACAATTAATTGTACATTATATGGTGTATTTTTTTAAATTTAGTTTTTTTAAAGATTTTGTAGACCATTGTTTTAATAAATTTCCTGTTGAATTAGTTAAACTAATAATAGTATTTTTAAACTAGCAGTTATATGTAAATTAGTTAAAATTAAAGGATTTTTTTTTATATTTATTTTTTTTTATATTTATTTTTAAAATTATATTTAAATTTATTTTTATTCATATAAATAATTTTATTTTTTTATTTTTTTGAACCTTAAATGGACGCTTATTACGAGAAAAACGTTTTTGAATAAAAATTTTTTTAATTTTTTGAAGTTTTTGCATTCGTATGAGTACGTTGTCCTCTAACAGGTAATCCATGACTTTGTCTTATTCCACGATTACTTTTAATATCTACTAATTCATTTAATCTATCTGTTTTAGCCTTTTTTAAAAGTTGTTCAATTTTTAAATTTTTACTAATATAAGTAGTTAATCGGTTTACGTGGTTTTTTTAAGTTTATTAAGGGTAATTTGAGGATTAATTCCTATATTTTTACAAATTTTTTAGATTGATATTTATTAATACCATATATAGCAATTAATGAATATAAAATACTTTTGAATCTGAAAGTGTTTTTTAAAAATATATAACATAATAGATTTTATCTATATACAATAGAAAATGATAGAAAAAAATAAATCCTATAACACCTTCACAACGTCAAACATTTTTATTAAAAAAACCAATTTAAGTCGAATTTTTAAAATAAAATCTTTAATGAAAGGATTTCAACGTGCTAATGGTAGAAATAATCAAGGTAAAATTACAGTACGTCATAGAGGTGGCGGTCATAAACGTTTATATAGACAGATTAATTTTAATAGATCTCAAAACATTGAAGGTTATGTTAAAAAAATTTTATATGATCCCAATCGTTCTGCAAATATTGCTTATATTAAAAATGATTTAAAATCTTATTTAATTTTAGCACCTGAAGGTTTACAAATAAATCAATATATAAAAAGTTCACCTAAAGCTGAATTAAAAATAGGTAATGCTTTACCTTTAAAAAATATACCTATTGGTAGTTTAATTCATAATATAAGTTTATATCCTTCTTCTAGAGGAAAATTAATAAGAAGTGCTGGTACATCTGCACAATTAATTCAAAAAATTAATAATAAATATGCACGAATTCGTTTAAATTCTGGTGAATTAAAATTAATACTTTTAACTTGTTATGCAACTTTGGGTATTGTATCTAATATTAATTATAAAAAAATTAAATTAGGTAAAGCTGGACGTTCAAGATGGTTAAATAGAAGACCTTCTGTAAGAGGTGTTGCAAAAATCCAGTTGATCATCCACATGGTGGTGGAGAAGGTAAAACAAGTGGTGGACGACCTTCTGTTACTCCTAAAGGTAAAATAACAAAAGGTAAACCAACTCGTAAAAAAAAAAAAATTAATTATTCAATAAATTATGTCTAGAAGTAAATATAAAGGTCCTTTTTTAAAGTTAATTTATTAAAAAAAACAATGGATGAAAATAACTAATAAAAATTTAATAATATTACCTGAATATAATAATCATTCTGTAAGTGTATATAATGGTAAAATTTTTGTTAATTTAGAAATAAATAATAAAATGATTGGTTTTAAATTTGGTGAATTTATAAATACACGTAAAAACATATATATAAAAAAAAATAATTTATGGGTCAAAAAATTATACCAATTAGTTTACGATTAAATAAAAAAAAATTGGAATTCAAAATGGATTGTTAATAATAATGAGTATTCTAATTTATTACATTTTGATTTAGAAATTAAAAAATATTTTGAAAATATTTTTAATTATAAAAATCTAAAATTAATAGATATAAATGTCGTAAAAACATCCAATAATATTAATATTTATGTATATATACAAAAAATGCAAAACGATATTATAAGTTATCATATAATAAAATTATAAATCATTTAAATCAATATTATAATAACAATAATATTAAATTATTTATTAAAAATGTACAATTTTTTGAATTAATTAAATTAAGACAAAATTTAAAAAAATATATGAAAGAATAAAAAAATAATAAAATTAATAAAAATGTTAAAAAATGATTTATAATTTTAGTTATGCATTTTATACAAAAATATTAATATAATAACTTTTTATATAAAACAAACTTTAGAAAGAAAAAAACTCATAAAAAATTTATTAATAATATTGATAATATGCTTCAAGAATTTTTAAAATATTTTCTAATTTTATAGGATATCGTTTACAATTTAAAGGTCGTTTAAATAAATCAAAAGAAAAAAAAATGATTTTTCAAAAGGTAAAATTCCTTTAAATACAGTAGAATATGATATTAAATATCATTTTAATGAATTTAAAACTCCATCAGGTATTTGTAGTATTAAACTTTGGATTTTTTTAAACCATCTAAATTAAATTTAAAATTCAAAAAAGAATAAAAAATAAAGTTATTAAAAATCCTAATTATGTTATTTCCTAAAAAACAAAATTTAAAAAACAATTTAAAGGTAAACTTGTAGGTAAAACAACAAAAGGTAATAAAATAATATATGGTAAATATGCTATTAAGGTTCTAGAAGAAACAAGATTAACTTCTAGACAAATTGAAGCTACACGTAGAATAATTGTTCGAAAAATGAAAAGATTAGGTTTTCTTTGGATTAGAATTTTTCCTGATATACCTGTTACATCTAAACCTACTGAAAATAGAATGGGTAAAGGTAAAGGTGCTGTTTCTTTTGGGTAGCTAAAGTAAAAAAGGTCAAATTTTATTTGAAATTAGTGGTATTTCATTAGAAAATGCAAAAAAGTTTTAAAAGCTGGTTCTAATAAATTACCTATTAAAACAAAATTTATTTATAAATAATAAGGCTTATAGTTTAATTGGTTAGAGCATACCGCTCATAACGGTGTAGTTGTAGGTTCAAGTCCTACTAAGCCTATTATTAAATTAATTAAAATGCAAAAATTAAAAAAACAAAAAATTACTAAATTACTAAATTATCAACCCTTTTTAAAAAATAATAATTTAAAAAACAAAAAATTAAATTAAAAAATATTTTATTTGAAAATTCTATTTTATATAATAATTTAATGTTAGAATCTTATGTAATTGAATTTAATAATTATGAAAATATTTATTTACCTTTTACTTTAACAAAAATTAATAAAATTTCAACAATTAATCAAAAATATGAAAATGTTATATTATTTAATTATGACTTAAATTATAATATATTAAATCAATTTAATAATATTATGTTTAAAAAATGTATACTAAAAAATATAATAGTATTAAAGGTCGTCTATTAGGTGGAAATTGGAATAATAAAAAAATTTTTATTTTTATTTTAGGTAGAATTTTTCTATAAAACCTAATAATTTAAACAATGCTTTAAATTATAAAAAAATTTTTTTAATAAATATAATAAAAAAGGATTTTATAAAAGAAAAATTAATACAACTCGTGTAATAAATTGTTATAAATTAAAATATTTAAATTTTAAAATAAATAATAAAACTCATTTAAATAATTTAACAAAAAAAAGAATTATCTAGACTTGGATATATTCAAGAAATTATACAAAATCAAAAATCCAAAATAATTTTATAAAAAAATTAAAAATTTATTAAAAAGTATTCTTTATAGAAAAATATATGTTTAAGAAGTAAATAATAAATAATTAAATTATGCCTCAATTCGATCAATTTTCATTTTTTAATCAAGTTTCATGGTTTTTATTTTTTTTTAATTTTTATTTCTTTATTACTTATTTTTTTACCTAAAATTTGTTATAATTTAAAATTTAGAAAAAAAAATAATTTTTGATAATAAAAAAAAATCAAATTAATTTTGAAAAAATAATATTATTTTTTTTTAATAATTCTTATAAAACTTTTTGTTCTAATTTTGAATTATTTATAGTTAAAAAATTATCAATTTATAAAAAAATCAAAAAATTAAAATACAAGAAACTCCTTTATTTAATATTATATTAAAACAAAAATTAATAATTTTTTAAATCAAAAATTTTTATTATTTAAAAAGTTTTTATTAATATTTAATTTTTTTAAATAAGTGTATAGCTCAGTTGGTAGAGCACCGGACTTTTAATCCGATGGTCTTGGGTTCAAGTCCCAATACACTTATTTATGGGGATATATTTCAACTGGTAGAAAGTATGTTTTGCAAATATAAGGTTATCGGTTCGAATCCGATTATCTCCACATTTATTTTATTTATAATTTTATGCAAAAAAATTAAAAAAATATTAAACAACGTTATTTATTTAAAAATTTTGAAAAAATAGATTAACTTTAAAAATTATTTCAAAAAATTTAAATATTGAAAAAGATTTAAGATGGAAATTACAACAAAAATGGTTTTTTTCATCAAAACTCATCAATTACACGTATTAAAAATTTATGTATTTTAACTGGACGATCAAAAAGTATTTATCGTTTATTTAAAATCTCTAGAATTCAATTACGTAAATTAGCATCTAAAGGATTTTTACCCGGTGTTTCTAAATATAGTTGGTAATTTTATTATGATTATAACAGATACTCTTTCAAATTTATTTTCTAAAATAAAAAACGGTTATTTAGCAAAAAAATCAAAAATAGTACAACAAAATTCAAAGCAAAGTATAAATATTTTAAATATATTAGTTAAAGAAGGATTTATTAAAAGTTATAAAATAAATTCAAAAATCAATTAGATATCTATTTAAAATATAAAAAAATAAAGCAGTTATTACTGAAATAAAACGTTTATCAAAACCTGGAAAACGTTTATATATAAATAATAAAGATTTATATAAAAAAACAGGGTTTTATATAATTTCAACATCTACAGGTATTTTAACAGATTTAGAAGCTAAAAAATTAAATGTTGGTGGAGAATTAATTTGTAAAATAGTATAAAAAAATTATGATTAAAATTTCAAAAAAATAGTAAAATAAAAAATAAAATTTTTTTAAAAGTTCATTAGGAAATATTCAACTTTTTTATAGATAAAATTTTAATTATTCCAACAAATATAAAAATTTCAAAAAAATAATATTATTTTTTTGAAACATCTTTAGGAATTTTATCATTAAATATTATTAATAATATTTTTATTTTTATAAAAAATAATAAATTATTAATAACAATAAATTTAATAAAAAAAAAAGTATTTTAAATTTATATAATAAATTAATAAAAATTAAAATAAAAGGTGTTTTACAAGGTTTTAAATTAAATTTAATACTTAAAGGAATAGGTTTTAAAGCTTTTATTGAAAATAATATATTAATTTTAAAATTAGGATTTAGTCATAATATTTTAATACCAATTCCAAAAATATTAATATAATAAATCAAAATAATATATTAATTTTTAATAGTATTGATCAAATTTTTTAAGTCAATTTGTACATTATATTAAAAATTTTAAAAACCTGAACCTTATAAAGGAAAAGGTTTATTATTAAAAAATGAAAAAATTATTCAAAAGAAGGTAAAAAAGTAAAAAATAATTAAATATGATTCAAAAAAAAAAATAATAATAATAATTTTTATTAAATTTATTATTTAAATCAAAAAATATGTATGGAGAATCTATAGCGAATACAAATAAAAATATTTTACCTTTTATTTATGGTAGTCGACATGATTATACTATTATTAATTTAAAAGATGTTTCTTTTTTTTAAAACGTATTTTTAAATTAATAAAATCAATGTTACAAAAAAATGAAAGAATTTTAATAATAGGTAATGCTGATGAAGTTAAATTTTTATATACAACATCTTTTATAAAAAAATCCTAATATTATATTCTTTAATAAAGAATGGGTAAATGGATTAATTACAAATAAAATAAAAGATACAACTTTTAATAAAGTAATTAATTATTTATTTAAAAAAATGAAATAAAATTAATTTTAATTATTAAAAGTTCAATTGATGATACATTTTTAAATCAAGAAATATCAACATTAAAAATTCCAACTATTTCATTAATTAATACTAGTCAAACTATAGAAAATATAAATTATCCTATAGTAACAAATTCTCGAAATATTCAATCAATATATACTTTAATGTATTTATTACGTAAAATATTTTAATAATTTAATATGAATAAATTAAAACCTAGAAATAAAATATGTTTTCAAAATAATAGAAACATACATAAAAATTTAAAATTATTAAAATTAAAATCAAAAAATGGAATTTATTTAAAAAAATTAAGATATAAAAAGAAATTAAACCTGAAAAACGTAAAAAATTTTTTCAAAAAGATTATTTGAAAAACAACAATTTCGTAATTTTTATGGATGTATACATGAATATCAATTAAAAAATTTATTAAAAAATTATCAAAAAAGATAATAAAATAAATATTTTTAAAAATTTATTATTTTATTAGAGAGTCGTTTAGATATTAATCTTGTAAGATTAAAAATAGCTAAAACTATTTTTCAATCAAAACAATTAATTAATCATAAAAAGATTAAAATAAATAATAAAATTATTAATAAACCAAATTTTTATTACAAAAAGGTGATATTATTAAAATAAAAAAATAATGACACAAATATCTAAAAATCAAAAATATTTCAAAAAAATAATAATAAAAACAACATTTCAAAAAAATAATAAAAATTATTTAAATTCTTATTTATATTTTTCACAACATAAAAAAAAATTTAATATTTATTATTATCTTGGTAAAAGAAAACCTTTAAAACCTTTAACTACTTCATATTTACAACGAAATAAAAAATTAAAAACAGGAATTTTTTTAAAAAACCTACATTTAAAAATATTATATATCCTTTTCATTTAAATTTAAAATTAATAAATGAATTTTTAAAAAAAATAAAAATTAAATTATTTGTATTGTTTAAGTAATAAAAATAATTAAAGCATTAAGTGGATGCCTTGGCATTAATTTAATTTTAGGACGTAAAAATGCGAAAAGCTATATAAAATTATATTTTATTTTGAAATATAGATTTCCTAAAGAAAACTTTTTTTTGTGAAAATTAAAAAACAGTGAATTGAAATATCTTAGTAACTGTATAAAAATCAAACGAGATTCCGTTAGTAATGACGAATGAAAATGGAAATTAGGTTTATAAAAATAAAAAAATTATTTGAAAAATTTTGAAAAATTTACTTAAAAAGGTAAAAGTCCTGTAGAATAATTTTTATTTTTATTATAGTAAAAGAGATATGTGTAATCTTTTTGAATATTGGGAACCACCCTCAAAACCTATAAAAAATTAATGATCGATAGTGAACAAGTACTGTAAAGGAAAGGTGAAAAAGAACTTGTGAGTTTGAAATAATTCTGAAACTTAATGTTAATAATCAATTGAAACTTTTTAATAAAGTAACAGTGTACCTTTTGCATAATGGGCCAGCAAGTTTATTTTTATAGCAAGCTTAATTTAATAAAGTAGGCGTAGATAATTCAAGTTTTAAAAAGCTAATATATAGTTATAAAAATAAGACCCGAAACCGAGTGATCTAACCATGAACAGATTGAAAAATAGGTAAAACTATTTGGAGGATCGAACTCACATATGTGGCAAAATATGGAGATGATTTGTGGTTAGGAGTGAAAGGCTAATCAAACTCGGAGATAGCTGGTTTTCCGCGAAATCTATTGAAGTAGAGCATTTAAAATCTTTTTTGGGGTAGAGCACTCATTGAGCTAGGGGGCGTAAAAACTTACTGAATTCTTGAAACTCCGAATACAAAAAACGTAATTTAAATAGACAGACATTAGGCGCTAAGGTCTATTGTCAAGAGGGAAACAGCCCAGATTGATCGCTAAGGTCTCTAAATAATATTCTAAGTGAAAAAGGAAGTGATAAAATAATGACAACCAGTAGGTAGGCTTGGAAGCAGCCATCCTTTAAAGAAAGCGTAATAGCTCATTGGTCTAGTTTTTGCGCCTAAAATGTATCGAGACTTAAGAAATTTACCGAAGCGGCAAGTTTTATATTTTTATAAAACGGTAGCGGAACATTCTGTATGTTAATAAAGGTATATTGTAAAATATATTGAAGATATCAGAAAAGAAAATGCTGGCATTAGTAACAAAAAATAACAATTAATAATTGTTATCACCGTAAATCCAAGGGTTTCTATGTTAAAATGTATTTCATAGAGTGAAACGGCCCCTAAGAAAGATTTGACGAAAGCAAATTTTGATGGGATAATTTTTAAATTAAATTTTTTAAAAAAGTGACAAAAATTTTATATTTTTCAGGAAATAGCTTTTTTAATAATAAACCGTACCCTAAACCGACACAGGTGGATAGGTCGAGTAGACTAAGGTGAATGAGAGAACTATATTGAAGGAACTCGGCAAAATGACTTTGTAACTTCGGGATAAAAAGTACCTAATTATTTTAATAATTAGGTGTCACAAAATAGGGGTTGCGACTGTTTAATAAAAACTTAGGACTCTGCTAAATGGTAACATGATGTATAGGGTCTGACACCTGCCCGGTGCTGGAAGATTAATAGGAAATGTTTACGCATTAAATGGAAGTCCCAGTAAACGGCGGCCGTAACTCTGACGGTCCTAAGGTAGCGAAATTCCTTGTCGGGTAAGTTCCGACCTGCATGAATGGTGTAACGACATCCCCGCTGTCTCCAATATAGACTCAGTGAATTTGAATTATCCGTGAAGATGCGGATTTTCTATAGTTAGACGGAAAGACCCCGTGAACCTTTACTACATCTTTATATTGTTATTTTATCTAATATGTGTAGCATAAGTGGGAATTGTTGAAACCTTTACGCTAGTAAATTGTTTAGATAATCTTGAAATACCACTCTTATTAAAATAAATAACTAATATTAAAAAAATAGACAGTGTATGGTTGGTAGTTTGACTGGGGCGGTCACCTCCTAAAGAGTAACGGAGGTGTACAAAGGTAAGCTCAAATTGGATTATAGTATCAATTGTAGAGCATAATGGTAAAAGCTTGCTTGACTGTAAGATAGACATATCAAACAGGGACGAAAGTCGGTCATAGTGATCCGATAATTCTTTGTGGAAAGATTATCGCTCAACGGATAAAAGGTACTCCGGGGATAACAGGCTGATGACTCCTAAGAGCTCCTATCGACGGAGTCGTTTGGCACCTCGATGTCGACTCATCACATCCTGGAGCTGAAGAAGGTTCCAAGGGTTCGGCTGTTCGCCGATTAAAGTGGTACGTGAGTTGGGTTTAGAACGTCGTGAGACAGTTTGGTTCCTATCTTCTATAGATATTTTGAAAAATGAAAGAATCTAACTCTAGTACGAGAGGACCGAGAAGGGTAAATCTCTGGTGTATCGGTTGTTTAAAAAATAATTTTTATTATAAATAGGGCATCGCCGAGTAGCTAAATTTATTTTGGATAATTACTGAAAGCATCTAAGTAAGAAACCATTCTTAAAAATTTTTCATATAAAAACTGTAAAAGATGATTACATTAATAGGTTTAAAGTGTACGTATTGTAAAATATTTAGCTTAAAAATACTAAAAGTTTTAAAAATTAAAATATAATTATTTCTTTGTAGCTCAACGGTAGAGCAAATGGCTGTTAACCATTAGGTTGTAGGTTCAAATCCTATCAAAGAAGTTTTATATTTTAGGTCGAATAGCCAAGTCAGGTTTAAGGCAGTAGTTTGCTAAACTATCAGTTAATTTATTAACTCGTGGGTTCAAATCCCACTTCGACTTATTTTTATGATGATGTAGTTTAATGGTAGAGCGTGGGAATCATAATCCTAATGTTGTAGGTTCAAATCCTACCATCATTAACTTATCTTTATATATAAACGGAAGGTAGCATAGTCTGGCTAATGCATCTGTTTTGGGAACAGAAGATCAAAGGTTCAAATCCTTTTCTTCCGATATGATGAGATAGAGTAATAGGTCAACTTATCAGGCTCATAATCTGAAGATGTAGGTTCAAGTCCTACTCTCATCAATTTAATTATATTATATGATTCAAATTCAAACCAAATTAAAAGTAAATGATAATAGTGGTATCAAATTAGGACAATGTATTAAAATTTATAAAAGAAAAGTTGGTAAAATTGGAGATACTATTTTAATTTCTGCAAAAAATTACGTTTAAATAAAAAAAAATTAAAATAGTTAAAGGTGATTTATTTAAAGCTTTAATAATAATTCATACTTTATCAAAAAAAA
>JAAVTJ010000225.1:0-59136 GCA_011947355.1 Phytophthora boehmeriae | reverse complement strand
AAATTTATTGTTTTTATTAAAAATTCTCTTTATTAAGAGGTTTAAATTTATTTTATTAAATGAATTTATAGTATATATATATATTTTATTATATAAAATAAAATATAATAAAAATATTAAAAAATATTTATCATTTAAGATAAAATATTTTTTAATATTTTTATTATATTTTATTTTAATATGTTATTATTAATTTTAATTTTTTACCATTTTTAGGTTCAGTAGCTGCTGGATTATTTGGATTTTATATTGGACGTAAAGGTTCAGTATTTATAACTACTTTAACAACTTTTGTTGTTTATTTTCATTAATTATTATTTATAATTCAATTATTAATGAATATGAATATCTTTTATATTTATCAACTTGGATAAATAGTGGTTTATTTAATTGTAATTGGTGTTTTTATTTGATAGTTTAACAATGATTATGTTAATTGTTGTAACAAGTGTTTCAACATTAGTTCATTTATATTCTTCTCAATATATGGCAAATGATCCGCATTTACCAAGATTTATGTCATATTTATCATTATTTACATTCTTCATGTTAATTCTTGTTACAGGTGATAATTTTATTCAAATGTTTGTTGGATGGGAAGGTGTAGGTTTTTGTTCTTATTTATTAATTAATTTTGGTTTACACGTTTACAAGCAAATAAAGCTGCTATTAAAGCAATGTTAGTAAATAGAGTTAGTGATTTAATTTTATTATTAGGTGTATTAACTATTTTTTATAATATAAGAACTATTGAATATTTTAGTACTTTTGCAGCAATTTCAATTGTTAAAGATTTTAAATTTATTTTTTTAATTATATTTTAAGTATTATTGATGTAGCTTGTATTTTAATTTTTATTGGTGCAATGGGTAAATCTGCTCAAATATTTTTACATTTATGGTTACCGGATGCAATGGAAGGTCCAACACCTGTTTCAGCTTTATTACACGCAGCAACTATGGTAACAGCAGGTGTATATTTAACAGCACGTTGTTCTCCAATGTTTGAATATTCTGTATTTTCATTAAAAGTAATAACTATCATAGGTGCATCAACTGCTTTTTTGCAAGTACTGTAGGTTTAGTTCAAAATGATTTTAAAAAAATAGTTGCTTATTCAACATGTAGTCAATTAGGTTATATGTTTTTTGCTTGTGGTTTATCTAATTATCCTTTAGCTATTTTTCATTTATCAAATCATGCATATTTTAAAGCTTTATTATTTTTATGTTCTGGTGCTGTAATTCATGCAATGGGTGATGAACAGGATATTAGAAAAATGGGTGGTTTACGACGTATATTACCATTTACTTATATTATGTTTTTAATAGGTTCATTATCTTTAATGGGTTTTCCTTTTTAACTGGATTTTATTCTAAAGATTTAATTTTAGAAGTAGCTTTTGCAAGTTTTAGTGAAACAGGTCATTTTGCATACTGGTTAGGTACTATTGGTGCTTTTTTACAGCTTTTTATTCAACTCGTTTATTATTTTTGCCTTTTTAAGTGAAACTAACGCTTATAAAAATATAATAAAACATGCACATGATGTTCCATTAGAAATGGGTATTCCTTTAGGTATATTGGCTTTTGGTAGTATTTTTATTGGTTATATTTCAAAAGATATGTTTGTAGGTTTAGGTTCTGATTTTTGAATAATTCTATTTATATTAATCCATTAAATAATCAAATGATAGATGCAGAATTTTTACCAACTTTTTTAAATTATTACCTGTTATTTTAAGTTTTTGTGGTTTATTTAGTGCTTTTTATTTATATTTTTTAAATTTAAATTTTTATATAATTTAAAAATTTCAGAATATGGGGTTTATTTTTATAATTTTTTAAATAGAAAATGGTATTTTGATAAAATCTATTATGAATTTATAAATCAATATATTTTAAAAATAGGATATGATGTTACTTATAAAATGATTGATAAAGGTTTAATTGAAATGTGTGGTCCTTATGGATTAACTACAATTTTTTCATTTTTAAGTCAAAAAATAATTTTAATGCAAACAGGTTATATTTACCATTATTCATTATTAATGTTAATTAGTACTATTTTTTTAATAAATATTATGTTTTTTCTATTATTTATTATTTTAATGTTGTTACTATTTTATTATTTTTATTTATTTTTTTATTAATTAAATAAAATAATAAAATATATATCTTTAAGATATATATTTTAATTTTTAAATATTCAAATTATGAATTTTGAAACAATTTTTTTATACTTTTTCAACTATAGCTATAACTTCAGCTATATTTGTAATATATTCTACAAATACAATATATTCAGCATTTTTTTAATATTAGTATTTACAAATTCTACAGGATTATTATTAATTTCTGAAGTTGAATTTTTATCTATTATGTTAATAATTATTTATGTTGGAGCAATTACAGTTTTATTTCTATTTGTTATTATGATGTTAGATGTTAATGTATTAATTGATAAAAATAAAATTAATAATAATTTTGGTTATTTACCTATTATTTTTTAATTAGTTTTATTTTTTTTAGAAACATTTGTAATGTTTAGTAAAATATTTACAACATATTATCATTTAATAAATAATTTTTTTTTAATCAAGAAATAAATACTTTATTTTTTCATCAAGGTCCACGTTTTAGATTTTTTGTTGATGTAAAACCTTCTTTATTATTTGTTATTAATAAATTAGATAGTATAACAAATATTGAAACTATTGGACAGATTTTATATAGTTATTATTCTTTTTTTTTTTTAGCAGCTGGTATTATTTTATTAATAGCTTTAATTGGTGCAGTAACTTTAACTAAAAAAGAAAAAAAAACAATTTTTAACTCAAAATATTTATAAACAACTTTCACGTGATTCATTGAAAGCTATTTTTAATATTAAAAGTCATAAATAAAACAATCTTAACTTAATTGGTAGAGTATTAGCCTTCTAAGCTTTAAAATCTTGGTTCGAGTCCAAGAGATTGTATTTATTAATAATAATTTAAATTTATAAATTTAAATTATTATTAATAAAATTTTTAAATTATAAATTTTATTAAATTATTATATATTTCTTTAAAAAATATATATAATAATTTAAATATTTTAATTTTCAATTTTTTTACCATGTATTAAAGTTACATACACAATATAAAAAAGAAAATTGCAGAAAAAAAGAAATATATGAACCAAAACTACTAATAGCATTCCAACCGCTCATAGCATCTGGAAAATCTGGAATTCTTCTTGGCATACCAGCTAATCCTAAAAAATGCATTGGGAAAAAGTAATATTTACACCAATAAAGAACAACCAAAAATGAATTTGACCTAATACTTCTGGATATCTACGACCAGAAATTTTACCGATCCAAAAATAAAATCCAGTAAAAATACCAAATACTGCTCCCATAGATAATACATAATGAAAATGACCTACAATATAATAAGTATCATGTAAAGCAATATCTAAACCTGAATTAGACATTACAACACCTGTTACACCACCCATAACAAATAATAAAATAAAACCTAAAACAAATAATAAAGGTGTTTCAAATTTTAAAGAACCACCCCATAAAGTAGCTAGCCAACTAAAAATTTTAATACCAGTAGGTACTGCAATAATCATTGTAGCTGCTGAAAAATAAGCTCTAGTATCTACATCTAATCCTACAGTAAACATATGATGAGCCCAAACAATAGAACCTAATAAACCAATAGATAACATAGCATAAACCATACCTAAATAACCAAATACATTTTTTCTAGCAAAAGTTGCAGAAACTTGACTAATAATACCAAAGGCTGGTAAAATTAAAACATAAACTTCTGGATGACCAAAAACCAAAATAAATGTTGATATAATACTGGATCACCTCCACCAGAAGGATCATAAAATGAAGTATTTAAATTTCTATCAGTTAATAACATAGTAATTGCACCAGCTAATACAGGTAAAGTTAATAATAAAAGAAAAGCTGTAATTAATATAGACCAAACAAATAAAGGTAATCTATGAAAACTTAAACCAGGTGCTCTCATATTATAAATAGTTGATATAAAATTAATAGCACCTAATAAAGAAGAAATACCTGATAAATGTAAACTAAAAATTGCTAAATCTACAGAAGGTCCTGAATGTGCTTGAACACTTGATAAAGGTGGATAAACTGTCCAACCGGTACCTGCACCTGATTCAACTAAAGCAGATGAAACTAATAATAATAATGATGGAGGTAATAACCAAAAACTAATATTATTCATACGTGGAAAAGCCATATCCGGAGCACCTATCATTAAAGGAACAAACCAATTACCAAAACCACCTATTAAAGCAGGCATAACTAAAAAAATACCATTATAAAAGCATGTGCAGTAACAATTACATTATATAATTGATGATTACCCATTAAAATTTGATTACCTGGTTGTGATAATTCCATTCTAATTAAAAGAGAGAATGTTGTACCAACAATACCAGAAAAAGCACTAAAAATTAAATATAAAGTCCCAATATCTTTATGATTTGTTGAAAAAAGCCATCTTGTTGCCCATTTATTTATATTTTTAAAATTCATTTTTGAATATTTTTAAAATTCATTTTAAATACAAAATTATATATTTTTTAATTAAAAAAGCGTTGGTTTTTAATTTTAATTTATTATCATTTTTAAATATAAAATGATAATTTTTATTTATTTAAAAATGTTTAATTTTATTAATTATTTGTTTAATATCTGTAAATAATAATATTATTACAAATATTATACTAATTATTTTAAATATCATAATTTTTTTAATTATACATTAAAATCAAAATTGATTTTATTTTTTAACCAGGTTAAATAATCTTCTAATGAAACAGCTTCAACAACAATTGGCATAAAACCATGATTTACTCCACAAATTTCACTACATTGTCCATAAAAACACCTTCTCTTTTAATAAACATTGATGTTTGATTTAAACGACCTGGACATGCATCTAATTTTATACCTAATGAAGGAATAGCCCAAGAATGTAAAACATCAGAAGCTGTAATTAATACACGAATATGACTATTTGTAGGTACTACAACACGATTATCTACTTCTAATAATCGAAATTGACCTATAGCTAAATCATCTTCTTGAACCATATAACTATCAAAAATTAAAGGTTCATCTGAAAATTCTAAATTATCAGAATATTCATAACTCCAATACCATTGACTTCCAATTACTTTTAAAGTAATAATTGGATCAATTACTTCATCCATAGAATATAATAAAGCAAAAGATGGAATTGCAACAGTTAATAATATTAAAGCAGGAATTGAAGTCCAAATAATTTCAATAGTTGCACCATGTACAACAGTTGATGGAATTTTATTTTTTTTCATTAAAAGAGTAATAACTCTAAATAACAACCAACAAACAAAAACAGTTATAAGAATTAAGTAAAACATTAAATCATGATGAAAATTAATAATACCTTCCATAACAGGAGTTGCTGGATCTTGAAAACCTAATTGCCAAGGTTCTGCCATATCTAAAAAGTGAATTGATTAACTATATAATTTTTTATTGTCATAAGTTTATTTTAATTTATTATTGATCTACTTTTTAATATATACAAAATTAATTAATTTATAAATAAAAAATATTTATATTTAAAAAATATATAAAATTTATATATTCTTCTTAAAGAATATATTTTTAAATAGTTTTTATAATTAATAAATATTAATTATATAAATATAATTTATTAAAAATATTAATTAATAAAAAAAAATATAAATAATATTTTATTTATATTTTTTTAGTTTTATAACGTACTAAATAAGCTTCAAATTTACCTAAAAATGGAATAATTATAATAAAAAATGAAAAATAATAAATCATACTTATTATACCTATTTCAGTATAAGGATATTCAACTGGACATTGTCCTACCCAACCTAATAATAAAAAGCTACTACTAATAACCAATAACAAATTTTAAAAATAGGTCTAAAAGCAGTACTTCTAATTTCAGATGAATTAGTAAAAGGAATTGTTAATAAAATAACTAAAGAACCAAACATAGCAATAACACCACCAATTTTATTAGGAATTGATCTTAAAATTGCATAAAAGGTAAAAAATACCATTCAGGTACAATATGTAAAGGTGTTTTCATTGGATTTGCTTCTATATAATTATCTGGATGACCTAAAGTATTAGGATAATAAAAATAAAAATAAAAATACTAAAAATAATACCATTAAACCAAATAAATCTTTTGTATAAAAATAAGGATAAAACGGAATATTTTCAGTTTTTAAAGTTATACCTAATGGATTATTTGAACCAACTTCATGTAATAATACTAAATGAATTAAAACAGCACCTACAATTACAAAAGGAAAAGTAAAATGTAAACTAAAAACGATTTAATGTTGGATTATCTACAGCAAATCCACCCCATAACCAATCTACAATATCTTTACCAATTAAAGGAATAGCTGAAAATAAATTAGTAATAACAGTTGCACCCCAAAAACTCATTTGTCCCCAAGGTAATACGTATCCCATAAAAGCAGTTGCCATCATTAAAATAAAAATAATAACTCCTGAACACCATAAAGCTTCTCTTGGTGTAATATATGAACCATAATATAAACCTCTAAATATATGTACATATACTACAATAAAAAAAAGAAGCACCATTTGCATGAGTATATCTAATTAACCAACCATTATTTACATCTCGCATAATATGTTCAACACTATTAAAAGCTAAATCAATATGTGGAGTATAATGCATTGCTAAAAATACCAGTTAAAATTTGTACTACTAACATAATACCGGCTAACGAACCAAATCCAAAAAATAATTTAAATTAATAGGAGTAGGATAATCTATTAAATGATTATTTACAACAGCAAATAAAGATTTTTATTCCATCTCATAGTATGAAATAAAAAGTAACCTAAAAACAATTATAATAGTAAAAATTTAAAAATTTATTTTTTTATCCCAAGGATTATTAAATTCAAATAATCTATATTGTTGAGATAAATTAATAGGTTCATAAACAACTCTTTTTTTAATTCATTATAAAATACTTCTAAAAACCACTTAATGGAAAATCTTTTCGTAAAGGATGACCTTCAAATCCATAATCAGTTAATATTCTTCTTAAATCTGGATGATTTAAAAAAAAATACCAAACATATCCCAAATTTCTCTTTCACACCAATTTGCAGCTTTATAAATATTAATAATAGAATCTACTGGTTGTAATTCATTAATATTAATTTTAACTTTTAAACGACTATTAAAACGAATACTTAATAAATTATAAATAATTTCAAAACGTTTTTCTTTAGTAATATAATCTACAGCACAAATATCTGATAAAATTTTAAATTGACTATTTGTATGATTTTTTAAAAAATAATATAGGAATTAATTTATTAGTTGAAATATTAATACATAATTCATTTTTATATAAGGTATAATTTATAATAGGTAAAATTTGTAATAAATATTGACTAAATTTTTTAATAATGTCATAAATAAAAATAATAATTTATATTATTAATATACTAAATATTTTTATAGAAAAAAATAATAATTTTAAAAATATAAATATAATTTTTATTAAAAATATAATAAAAATTATTTTAATTTTTATTATATTAAACAGGTTTTAATTTTAAAAAGCAAATAAAATTAAAAAGCCATCATTAAACAAAATAAAGCAATTGCTTCAGTTAATGCAAAACCTAAAATAGCAGTTCTCATTAATTCTTGTTGTAAAGAAGGATTTCTTGAAATACCTATAACTAAAGAACCAAATACATTACCAATACCAATACCGGCACCTGCTAATCCTAAAGTAGCTAAACCTGCACCTAAAAATTTAGAAGCTTGTAATAACATAAACTAATTATTAATTTTTTATAATTTATTTAAAATATCTTAAAGAATATATTTTTTAAAATATTTTAATAATAATAATTAATTTATTATTATTTTATAATGATAATAAATTAATTTTATAAATTGAAATATCTCCATATAATTTAAAGAAAACAATCATTATAGCTAATCCAATTGCAGATTCTGTCGCAGCTACTGTTAAAATTAATAATGAAAAAACTTGTCCTATTATATCATCAATTAAAACTGCAAAATAAATAAAATTTAAATTAATTGATAATAATAATATTTCAATAGACATTAATATAATTATAATATTTTGTCGATTTAATATTATACCAAATAAACCTTGACAAAATAAAAAAAAGTAAATATAAAATGATTTAATATACTCATATTTAATTTAAACTAACCAATTAAAACTTATTAAAAAACTTGCAGTATATAAAAACCAACTTAATGTAAAAGGTAAAAAACTTTCCAACCTAAACGCATTAATTGATCGTAACGATATCTAGGTAAAATAGCTCTAGCTACAACAAATAAAACTACAAAAAAACAAACTTTAATACTAAACCAAAAGATCCCGGTAAGAAATTTATAAATTTAATACTAAATGGAAATGGAGCTAACCAACCACCTAAAAATAATATAGTAGTTAAACTACTCATTAATAACATATTTGCATACTCACCTAAAAAAATAGAGCAAAACCCATTGCAGAATATTCTACATTATAACCTGAAACTAATTCAGCTTCAGCTTCTGGTAAATCAAATGGATGTCTATTTGTTTCTGCTAAACATGATATAAAAAAATTAAGAAAATAGGAAAAAGAGGAAAACAATACCATACTGTTTTTGTGCTAAAACTATTGAAATTAAATTTAAAGATTTAGCACAAACAATTACAGATAATATTGAAAAACCGATAGTTAATTCATAAGAAATCATTTGAGCTGTTGATCTTAATGCTCCTAAAAAGAATATTTAGAATTACTTGACCAACCACCAATGATTATACCATAAACACCTAATGATGAAATTGCTAATAAATATAAAATACCTATATTTAATTCAGTAAAAACATACCAAATCCTAAAGGTATTATAGTCCAACTTAATAAACTTAAAAAAAAGCTAGAATAGGAGCAAATATAAATAAAACAACATCTGCATTACTAGGTAAAATAGTTTCTTTAACAAATAATTTAAGACCATCAGCTAATGGTTGTAATAAACCAAAAGTACCTACAACATTAGGTCCTCTTCTTCTTTGAATAGAAGCTAATATTTTACGTTCAACTAAAGTAAAATAAGCTACAGCTATTAATAAAGGTAATACTAAAATTAAAAATTTTAAAATTGTGTATATCATAATTATTTTATTTTATTTTTGATTATTTTATTAGAATTAATCAATATTTTTGAATATTGTTCTAATATATTTTTATAATAAATATTTTTATTAATAAATCTAAAAATTATTATTTATTTTTAAATATTTTTTATTAAAACTAAAATTATTAATAATTTTTAATTTTTTTTTAATAAATAAGGTAAAATTTCTTTAATTTTAAAAAGAATTTAATTTAGATTGATTTTTATTTAAAATAAATTTATAAATATTTCTATAAATAATAGAATCTTTACGTTGTTCAGTATTTAAATTTAAAATTTGATTATTTTTTGTATAAATCCTTCTAAATTTATATACATTCCATTTTTTCTAAAAAAGTTAAACCAGGTAATATTAAATTTGATTTTTGAGCATCTTTAGTAAAATGATGTCCCTGATAAATAATAAAATCATTTTTTTTTATTTTTAATTTATTTTGTAAATTTGTATTAAATAAATAATAAATATTTGAATTATTTAAGAAATGTTTTGATTTTGAAAAAGTAATTTCAAAAAATTAATTAAACAAGTTTCTGTATTAAAAAAATTAATATTATTTTTTAAAAATGATATATTTTTTAATTTTGATAATAAATAAAAACCATTTTTTGGTTTACTATATTTTCACCAATTATAATTATAGGTTTTTTAGCTTTTTTAAATCTTTACAAAATAAATGTTGTCCTGTAATAATTTTAATTAATGTACTTAAAGTTAATCCTAAATGTTTTATTGGATAAGTAAAATCAACTTTATTTCCAATATATGCTATTTTAAAATTTCCTTTTTTAAACGATTAATTAAATGAATATTTAAAATAGAACCTTCTTGTCTAATATCACTACCAATAATTAAACAAATATCGGATTCTTCAATAGATTTTAATGTATTATTAAATAAAAAATTTGAAGTTAAATCTGAATTAATTTTTATATTTTGATTATTAAAATATTTTTCATAAATTATATTTGAAATTCCTAATTTATTAAAATTTTTTTAATAAAAATAAAGATTCTAAATCTATTAAATCCCCAACAATACTTTGAATTTTTGAACTATCTGTGGTTATAATTTTTTGATTTATAATATTTAAAGCTTCAAACCATGTAATTTTATGAAAATTATTTTTTCATCTTTTAATAAAGGATATTTTAATCTTTGATATTTTAAACTATCAAAAAAACCTAGTTTTATTTGAAATCCATTCTTTATTTATATTAAAATTTGTTTTAGGTAAAATACGTACAATTTCATTATTAAAAATATCAATTTTAATATTTGAACCTAAACTATCTAATATATCTACACCTTCTTTTTTTTAATTCCCATGAACGTGCTTTAAAAGTATAAGGTTTTGAAGTTAAAGCACCTACCGGACATAAATCAATTAAATTTCCAGAAAATTCTGAATTAAAAATTTGTGGATAATAAAAATTAATTTCTGTTTTATTACCACGACCTGTTGTACCTAAATCATCAATACCGCAAATTTCATTAGCAAAACGTACACAACGTGTACAATGTATACATCTAGTCATTATTGTTTTAATAAAAGGACCACAATATTTATCTTCTACACCACGTTTTTTAAAAAAATCTACTACGATCTGATCCAAAAATCATTGTTTGATCTTGTAAATCACATTCAGAAGCTTGATCACAAATTGGACAATCTAATGGATGATTTATTAACAGAAATTCTAATACACTTTCTCTAGCTTTTTGTACTAAAGGTGTATCAGTAAATATTTTCATATTAGGCATTAAAGGCATAGCACATGAAGCAACAGGTTTAGGTGAATTTTCAATTTCAACTAAACACATTCTGCAATTACCCGCAATTTGTAAATTTTCTTGAAAACAAAATTTTGGAATTTCAATTTTAAAATTATTACAAGCTTGTAATACTGTTAAATTTTTATTTACTTTTAATTTAATATTATTTATATAGATATCAATCATTTATATAATATAAAACATTATTAAATTTTTATATATTTTCACTAAAATGCTATATTTATTTAAATAAATTATATAAACAAAAAAATATTTAAAAAATTAGTTAAATTATTAATATTATAATTTTTTTAATAAATATATCTTTATAGAAATTATCAAAGAAGGGACTTGAACCCTTAATGCAATTAAGCTTTACATCCTAAGTGTAACGTGTTTACCAATTTCACCACTTTGATAATAAATAAATACCTACTATTGGACTTGAACCAATAACCCTTAAATGGGAACAGATTTTAAATCTATCGTGTTTACCAATTTCACCAAGTAGGCTTAATAATTTTTTTAATATATGCATAAAAATAAAATAATAAATTACTTACAATTACATTTACTTGAATTAAAATATAATTTTTTTATTCTTTTCATTACTTTTTTTATCTTTTTATAATTTCATATTTTTTTCTGATCAATTAATATTTTTATTAGTTAATAATTTATTAAATAAAAATATGTTAAAATATTTTATTTTTACTAATATTACAGAAATTTTTATTACTAATATTTTTATAGCAAGTTTTGTATCTATTTTTATAACAATTCAATCAAGTATTTTATTAATTTGGTTTTTTATATCAAAAGGTTTATATAAATTTGAAAATTTTATTTTTATTAAATTTTATTTTATATTCATAATTTTTAATTTTATAATTATAAATTTTATTTTTACTAATATTATACCAAATATTTGGTATTTTTTATTGAATATTAATTTTTCAAATTTATATATTTTAACAATTTATTTTGAACCTAAAATTAATAATTATTTTCATTTTATTTTTACTTCTTTTATTTATATTTTTATATTATTTATTTATATTTTTATATTATTTTATATAATATTTAATAATATAATTAAAATAAAAGTAATTATTAATTTACGAAAATTTTTTTATTTAAAAATTTTATTATTAATTATTTTAATTACACCACTAGATTTTATTAATTTTTTAATTATTTATTTATTATTTATATTTTTTTGAAATATTTATATATATTTCAATATATTTTAATAAATATATTAAAATTTAATTTATTTTTTTATAAAATTTAATTTATTTATATTTAAATTATTTTCTGTATTTGCAATTATTTTTGTTTCTTTAAAAATTTTTGAATTTAATTGATAATTTTTTATATACTTAATAGATGTTATTTTTAAAGAAGATCCATTTGTTAAAATAATTGTATTTTTATAGGTAAAAAATTTTTTATTTTTATTCATATAATTTAATTTATGGCTAGATAACATAATGGTAATGTAAAGGACTGCAAATCCTTTAATGACGGTTCAAATCCGTCTCTAGCTTTTTAAGGATAGAGTGGGATTCGAACCCACGGTATTTTTACATACTTCAGTTTTCAAGACTGACACCTTAAACCACTCGATCATCTATCCATTAAAAAATTTATCGTCTTTTTTTTTTTTAATCTACAACCATTAAAAGGTTTTTTAGTTTTATCTAAAAGATATTTTACTTTAAATTTTTTTGTTTTAAATTTCTTAATACATTATATCTACCTAATCCAGTACCATATAAAAATACTTTTAATTTTTTAATTTTTTTAATTGAAGAAATTTATTAATTTTATATACAATTAATTGTACATTATATGGTGTATTTTTTTAAATTTAGTTTTTTTAAAGATTTTGTAGACCATTGTTTTAATAAATTTCCTGTTGAATTAGTTAAACTAATAATAGTATTTTTAAACTAGCAGTTATATGTAAATTAGTTAAAATTAAAGGATTTTTTTTTATATTTATTTTTTTTTATATTTATTTTTAAAATTATATTTAAATTTATTTTTATTCATATAAATAATTTTATTTTTTTATTTTTTTGAACCTTAAATGGACGCTTATTACGAGAAAAACGTTTTTGAATAAAAATTTTTTTAATTTTTTGAAGTTTTTGCATTCGTATGAGTACGTTGTCCTCTAACAGGTAATCCATGACTTTGTCTTATTCCACGATTACTTTTAATATCTACTAATTCATTTAATCTATCTGTTTTAGCCTTTTTAAAAGTTGTTCAATTTTTAAATTTTTACTAATATAAGTAGTTAATCGGTTTACGTGGTTTTTTTAAGTTTATTAAGGGTAATTTGAGGATTAATTCCTATATTTTTACAAATTTTTTAGATTGATATTTATTAATACCATATATAGCAATTAATGAATATAAAATACTTTTGAATCTGAAAGTGTTTTTTAAAAATATATAACATAATAGATTTTATCTATATACAATAGAAAATGATAGAAAAAAATAAATCCTATAACACCTTCACAACGTCAAACATTTTTATTAAAAAAACCAATTTAAGTCGAATTTTTAAAATAAAATCTTTAATGAAAGGATTTCAACGTGCTAATGGTAGAAATAATCAAGGTAAAATTACAGTACGTCATAGAGGTGGCGGTCATAAACGTTTATATAGACAGATTAATTTTAATAGATCTCAAAACATTGAAGGTTATGTTAAAAAAATTTTATATGATCCCAATCGTTCTGCAAATATTGCTTATATTAAAAATGATTTAAAATCTTATTTAATTTTAGCACCTGAAGGTTTACAAATAAATCAATATATAAAAAGTTCACCTAAAGCTGAATTAAAAATAGGTAATGCTTTACCTTTAAAAAATATACCTATTGGTAGTTTAATTCATAATATAAGTTTATATCCTTCTTCTAGAGGAAAATTAATAAGAAGTGCTGGTACATCTGCACAATTAATTCAAAAAATTAATAATAAATATGCACGAATTCGTTTAAATTCTGGTGAATTAAAATTAATACTTTTAACTTGTTATGCAACTTTGGGTATTGTATCTAATATTAATTATAAAAAAATTAAATTAGGTAAAGCTGGACGTTCAAGATGGTTAAATAGAAGACCTTCTGTAAGAGGTGTTGCAAAAATCCAGTTGATCATCCACATGGTGGTGGAGAAGGTAAAACAAGTGGTGGACGACCTTCTGTTACTCCTAAAGGTAAAATAACAAAAGGTAAACCAACTCGTAAAAAAAAAAAAAATTAATTATTCAATAAATTATGTCTAGAAGTAAATATAAAGGTCCTTTTTTAAAGTTAATTTATTAAAAAAACAATGGATGAAAATAACTAATAAAAATTTAATAATATTACCTGAATATAATAATCATTCTGTAAGTGTATATAATGGTAAAATTTTTGTTAATTTAGAAATAAATAATAAAATGATTGGTTTTAAATTTGGTGAATTTATAAATACACGTAAAAACATATATATAAAAAAAAATAATTTATGGGTCAAAAAATTATACCAATTAGTTTACGATTAAATAAAAAAAAATTGGAATTCAAAATGGATTGTTAATAATAATGAGTATTCTAATTTATTACATTTTGATTTAGAAATTAAAAATATTTTGAAAATATTTTTAATTATAAAAATCTAAAATTAATAGATATAAATGTCGTAAAAACATCCAATAATATTAATATTTATGTATATATACAAAAAATGCAAAACGATATTATAAGTTATCATATAATAAAATTATAAATCATTTAAATCAATATTATAATAACAATAATATTAAATTATTTATTAAAAATGTACAATTTTTTGAATTAATTAAATTAAGACAAAATTTAAAAAAATATATGAAAGAATAAAAAAATAATAAAATTAATAAAAATGTTAAAAAATGATTTATAATTTTAGTTATGCATTTTATACAAAAATATTAATATAATAACTTTTATATAAAACAAACTTTAGAAAGAAAAAAACTCATAAAAAATTTATTAATAATATTGATAATATGCTTCAAGAATTTTTAAAATATTTTCTAATTTTATAGGATATCGTTTACAATTTAAAGGTCGTTTAAATAAATCAAAAGAAAAAAAAATGATTTTTCAAAAGGTAAAATTCCTTTAAATACAGTAGAATATGATATTAAATATCATTTTAATGAATTTAAAACTCCATCAGGTATTTGTAGTATTAAACTTTGGATTTTTTTAAACCATCTAAATTAAATTTAAAATTCAAAAAAGAATAAAAATAAAGTTATTAAAAATCCTAATTATGTTATTTCCTAAAAAACAAAATTTAAAAAACAATTTAAAGGTAAACTTGTAGGTAAAACAACAAAAGGTAATAAAATAATATATGGTAAATATGCTATTAAGGTTCTAGAAGAAACAAGATTAACTTCTAGACAAATTGAAGCTACACGTAGAATAATTGTTCGAAAAATGAAAAGATTAGGTTTTCTTTGGATTAGAATTTTTCCTGATATACCTGTTACATCTAAACCTACTGAAAATAGAATGGGTAAAGGTAAAGGTGCTGTTTCTTTTGGGTAGCTAAAGTAAAAAAGGTCAAATTTTATTTGAAATTAGTGGTATTTCATTAGAAAATGCAAAAAAGTTTTAAAAGCTGGTTCTAATAAATTACCTATTAAAACAAAATTTATTTATAAATAATAAGGCTTATAGTTTAATTGGTTAGAGCATACCGCTCATAACGGTGTAGTTGTAGGTTCAAGTCCTACTAAGCCTATTATTAAATTAATTAAAATGCAAAAATTAAAAAAACAAAAAATTACTAAATTACTAAATTATCAACCCTTTTTAAAAATAATAATTTAAAAAACAAAAAATTAAATTAAAAAATATTTTATTTGAAAATTCTATTTTATATAATAATTTAATGTTAGAATCTTATGTAATTGAATTTAATAATTATGAAAATATTTATTTACCTTTTACTTTAACAAAAATTAATAAAATTTCAACAATTAATCAAAAATATGAAAATGTTATATTATTTAATTATGACTTAAATTATAATATATTAAATCAATTTAATAATATTATGTTTAAAAAATGTATACTAAAAAAATATAATAGTATTAAAGGTCGTCTATTAGGTGGAAATTGGAATAATAAAAAAATTTTTATTTTTATTTTAGGTAGAATTTTTCTATAAAACCTAATAATTTAAACAATGCTTTAAATTATAAAAAAATTTTTTTAATAAATATAATAAAAAGGATTTTATAAAAGAAAAATTAATACAACTCGTGTAATAAATTGTTATAAATTAAAATATTTAAATTTTAAAATAAATAATAAAACTCATTTAAATAATTTAACAAAAAAAAGAATTATCTAGACTTGGATATATTCAAGAAATTATACAAAATCAAAAATCCAAAATAATTTTATAAAAAAATTAAAAATTTATTAAAAAGTATTCTTTATAGAAAAATATATGTTTAAGAAGTAAATAATAAATAATTAAATTATGCCTCAATTCGATCAATTTTCATTTTTTAATCAAGTTTCATGGTTTTTATTTTTTTTTAATTTTTATTTCTTTATTACTTATTTTTTTACCTAAAATTTGTTATAATTTAAAATTTAGAAAAAAATAATTTTTGATAATAAAAAAAAATCAAATTAATTTTGAAAAAATAATATTATTTTTTTTTAATAATTCTTATAAAACTTTTTGTTCTAATTTTGAATTATTTATAGTTAAAAAATTATCAATTTATAAAAAAATCAAAAAATTAAAATACAAGAAACTCCTTTATTTAATATTATATTAAAACAAAAATTAATAATTTTTTAAATCAAAAATTTTTATTATTTAAAAAGTTTTTATTAATATTTAATTTTTTTAAATAAGTGTATAGCTCAGTTGGTAGAGCACCGGACTTTTAATCCGATGGTCTTGGGTTCAAGTCCCAATACACTTATTTATGGGGATATATTTCAACTGGTAGAAAGTATGTTTTGCAAATATAAGGTTATCGGTTCGAATCCGATTATCTCCACATTTATTTTATTTATAATTTTATGCAAAAAAATTAAAAAAATATTAAACAACGTTATTTATTTAAAAATTTTGAAAAAATAGATTAACTTTAAAAATTATTTCAAAAAATTTAAATATTGAAAAAGATTTAAGATGGAAATTACAACAAAAATGGTTTTTTTTCATCAAAACTCATCAATTACACGTATTAAAAATTTATGTATTTTAACTGGACGATCAAAAAGTATTTATCGTTTATTTAAAATCTCTAGAATTCAATTACGTAAATTAGCATCTAAAGGATTTTTACCCGGTGTTTCTAAATATAGTTGGTAATTTTATTATGATTATAACAGATACTCTTTCAAATTTATTTTCTAAAATAAAAACGGTTATTTAGCAAAAAATCAAAAATAGTACAACAAAATTCAAAGCAAAGTATAAATATTTTAAATATATTAGTTAAAGAAGGATTTATTAAAAGTTATAAAATAAATTCAAAAATCAATTAGATATCTATTTAAAATATAAAAAAATAAAGCAGTTATTACTGAAATAAAACGTTTATCAAAACCTGGAAAACGTTTATATATAAATAATAAAGATTTATATAAAAAAACAGGGTTTTATATAATTTCAACATCTACAGGTATTTTAACAGATTTAGAAGCTAAAAAATTAAATGTTGGTGGAGAATTAATTTGTAAAATAGTATAAAAAAATTATGATTAAAATTTCAAAAAAATAGTAAAATAAAAAATAAAATTTTTTTAAAAGTTCATTAGGAAATATTCAACTTTTTTATAGATAAAATTTTAATTATTCCAACAAATATAAAAATTTCAAAAAAATAATATTATTTTTTTGAAACATCTTTAGGAATTTTATCATTAAATATTATTAATAATATTTTTATTTTTATAAAAATAATAAATTATTAATAACAATAAATTTAATAAAAAAAAAAGTATTTTAAATTTATATAATAAATTAATAAAAATTAAAATAAAAGGTGTTTTACAAGGTTTTAAATTAAATTTAATACTTAAAGGAATAGGTTTTAAAGCTTTTATTGAAAATAATATATTAATTTTAAAATTAGGATTTAGTCATAATATTTTAATACCAATTCCAAAAATATTAATATAATAAATCAAAATAATATATTAATTTTTAATAGTATTGATCAAATTTTTTAAGTCAATTTGTACATTATATTAAAAATTTTAAAAACCTGAACCTTATAAAGGAAAAGGTTTATTATTAAAAAATGAAAAAATTATTCAAAAAGAAGGTAAAAAAGTAAAAAATAATTAAATATGATTCAAAAAAAAAAATAATAATAATAATTTTTTATTAAATTTATTATTTAAATCAAAAAATATGTATGGAGAATCTATAGCGAATACAAATAAAAATATTTTACCTTTTATTTATGGTAGTCGACATGATTATACTATTATTAATTTAAAAGATGTTTCTTTTTTTTAAAACGTATTTTTAAATTAATAAAATCAATGTTACAAAAAATGAAAGAATTTTAATAATAGGTAATGCTGATGAAGTTAAATTTTTATATACAACATCTTTTATAAAAAAATCCTAATATTATATTCTTTAATAAAGAATGGGTAAATGGATTAATTACAAATAAAATAAAAGATACAACTTTTAATAAAGTAATTAATTATTTATTTAAAAAAATGAAATAAAATTAATTTTAATTATTAAAAGTTCAATTGATGATACATTTTTAAATCAAGAAATATCAACATTAAAAATTCCAACTATTTCATTAATTAATACTAGTCAAACTATAGAAAATATAAATTATCCTATAGTAACAAATTCTCGAAATATTCAATCAATATATACTTTAATGTATTTATTACGTAAAATATTTTAATAATTTAATATGAATAAATTAAAACCTAGAAATAAAATATGTTTTCAAAATAATAGAAACATACATAAAAATTTAAAATTATTAAAATTAAAATCAAAAAATGGAATTTATTTAAAAAAATTAAGATATAAAAAGAAATTAAACCTGAAAAACGTAAAAAATTTTTTCAAAAAGATTATTTGAAAAACAACAATTTCGTAATTTTTATGGATGTATACATGAATATCAATTAAAAAATTTATTAAAAAATTATCAAAAAAGATAATAAAATAAATATTTTTAAAAAATTTATTATTTTATTAGAGAGTCGTTTAGATATTAATCTTGTAAGATTAAAAATAGCTAAAACTATTTTTCAATCAAAACAATTAATTAATCATAAAAAGATTAAAATAAATAATAAAATTATTAATAAACCAAATTTTTTATTACAAAAAGGTGATATTATTAAAATAAAAAAATAATGACACAAATATCTAAAAATCAAAAATATTTCAAAAAAATAATAATAAAAACAACATTTCAAAAAAATAATAAAAATTATTTAAATTCTTATTTATATTTTTCACAACATAAAAAAAAATTTAATATTTATTATTATCTTGGTAAAAGAAAACCTTTAAAACCTTTAACTACTTCATATTTACAACGAAATAAAAAATTAAAAACAGGAATTTTTTTAAAAAACCTACATTTAAAAATATTATATATCCTTTTCATTTAAATTTAAAATTAATAAATGAATTTTTAAAAAAAATAAAAATTAAATTATTTGTATTGTTTAAGTAATAAAAAATAATTAAAGCATTAAGTGGATGCCTTGGCATTAATTTAATTTTTAGGACGTAAAAATGCGAAAAGCTATATAAAATTATATTTTATTTTGAAATATAGATTTCCTAAAGAAAACTTTTTTTTGTGAAAATTAAAAAACAGTGAATTGAAATATCTTAGTAACTGTATAAAAATCAAACGAGATTCCGTTAGTAATGACGAATGAAAATGGAAATTAGGTTTATAAAAATAAAAAAATTATTTGAAAAATTTTGAAAAATTTACTTAAAAAGGTAAAAGTCCTGTAGAATAATTTTTATTTTTATTATAGTAAAAAGAGATATGTGTAATCTTTTTGAATATTGGGGAACCACCCTCAAAACCTATAAAAATTAATGATCGATAGTGAACAAGTACTGTAAAGGAAAGGTGAAAAAGAACTTGTGAGTTTGAAATAATTCTGAAACTTAATGTTAATAATCAATTGAAACTTTTTAATAAAGTAACAGTGTACCTTTTGCATAATGGGCCAGCAAGTTTATTTTTATAGCAAGCTTAATTTAATAAAGTAGGCGTAGATAATTCAAGTTTTAAAAAGCTAATATATAGTTATAAAAATAAGACCCGAAACCGAGTGATCTAACCATGAACAGATTGAAAAATAGGTAAAACTATTTGGAGGATCGAACTCACATATGTGGCAAAATATGGAGATGATTTGTGGTTAGGAGTGAAAGGCTAATCAAACTCGGAGATAGCTGGTTTTCCGCGAAATCTATTGAAGTAGAGCATTTAAAATCTTTTTTGGGGTAGAGCACTCATTGAGCTAGGGGCGTAAAAACTTACTGAATTCTTGGAAACTCCGAATACAAAAAACGTAATTTAAATAGACAGACATTAGGCGCTAAGGTCTATTGTCAAGAGGGAAACAGCCCAGATTGATCGCTAAGGTCTCTAAATAATATTCTAAGTGAAAAAGGAAGTGATAAAATAATGACAACCAGTAGGTAGGCTTGGAAGCAGCCATCCTTTAAAGAAAGCGTAATAGCTCATTGGTCTAGTTTTTTTGCGCCTAAAATGTATCGAGACTTAAGAAATTTACCGAAGCGGCAAGTTTTATATTTTTATAAAACGGTAGCGGAACATTCTGTATGTTAATAAAGGTATATTGTAAAATATATTGAAGATATCAGAAAAGAAAATGCTGGCATTAGTAACAAAAAATAACAATTAATAATTGTTATCACCGTAAATCCAAGGGTTTCTATGTTAAAATGTATTTCATAGAGTGAAACGGCCCCTAAGAAAGATTTGACGAAAGCAAATTTTGATGGGATAATTTTTAAATTAAATTTTTTAAAAAAGTGACAAAAATTTTATATTTTTCAGGAAATAGCTTTTTTAATAATAAACCGTACCCTAAACCGACACAGGTGGATAGGTCGAGTAGACTAAGGTGAATGAGAGAACTATATTGAAGGAACTCGGCAAAATGACTTTGTAACTTCGGGATAAAAAGTACCTAATTATTTTAATAATTAGGTGTCACAAAATAGGGGTTGCGACTGTTTAATAAAAACTTAGGACTCTGCTAAATGGTAACATGATGTATAGGGTCTGACACCTGCCCGGTGCTGGAAGATTAATAGGAAATGTTTACGCATTAAATGGAAGTCCCAGTAAACGGCGGCCGTAACTCTGACGGTCCTAAGGTAGCGAAATTCCTTGTCGGGTAAGTTCCGACCTGCATGAATGGTGTAACGACATCCCCGCTGTCTCCAATATAGACTCAGTGAATTTGAATTATCCGTGAAGATGCGGATTTTCTATAGTTAGACGGAAAGACCCCGTGAACCTTTACTACATCTTTATATTGTTATTTTATCTAATATGTGTAGCATAAGTGGGAATTGTTGAAACCTTTACGCTAGTAAATTGTTTAGATAATCTTGAAATACCACTCTTATTAAAATAAATAACTAATATTAAAAAAATAGACAGTGTATGGTTGGTAGTTTGACTGGGGCGGTCACCTCCTAAAGAGTAACGGAGGTGTACAAAGGTAAGCTCAAATTGGATTATAGTATCAATTGTAGAGCATAATGGTAAAAGCTTGCTTGACTGTAAGATAGACATATCAAACAGGGACGAAAGTCGGTCATAGTGATCCGATAATTCTTTGTGGAAAGATTATCGCTCAACGGATAAAAGGTACTCCGGGGATAACAGGCTGATGACTCCTAAGAGCTCCTATCGACGGAGTCGTTTGGCACCTCGATGTCGACTCATCACATCCTGGAGCTGAAGAAGGTTCCAAGGGTTCGGCTGTTCGCCGATTAAAGTGGTACGTGAGTTGGGTTTAGAACGTCGTGAGACAGTTTGGTTCCTATCTTCTATAGATATTTTGAAAAATGAAAGAATCTAACTCTAGTACGAGAGGACCGAGAAGGGTAAATCTCTGGTGTATCGGTTGTTTAAAAAATAATTTTTATTATAAATAGGGCATCGCCGAGTAGCTAAATTTATTTTGGATAATTACTGAAAGCATCTAAGTAAGAAACCATTCTTAAAAATTTTTCATATAAAAACTGTAAAAGATGATTACATTAATAGGTTTAAAGTGTACGTATTGTAAAATATTTAGCTTAAAAATACTAAAAGTTTTAAAAATTAAAATATAATTATTTCTTTGTAGCTCAACGGTAGAGCAAATGGCTGTTAACCATTAGGTTGTAGGTTCAAATCCTATCAAAGAAGTTTTATATTTTAGGTCGAATAGCCAAGTCAGGTTTAAGGCAGTAGTTTGCTAAACTATCAGTTAATTTATTAACTCGTGGGTTCAAATCCCACTTCGACTTATTTTTATGATGATGTAGTTTAATGGTAGAGCGTGGGAATCATAATCCTAATGTTGTAGGTTCAAATCCTACCATCATTAACTTATCTTTATATATAAACGGAAGGTAGCATAGTCTGGCTAATGCATCTGTTTTGGGAACAGAAGATCAAAGGTTCAAATCCTTTTCTTCCGATATGATGAGATAGAGTAATAGGTCAACTTATCAGGCTCATAATCTGAAGATGTAGGTTCAAGTCCTACTCTCATCAATTTAATTATATTATATGATTCAAATTCAAACCAAATTAAAAGTAAATGATAATAGTGGTATCAAATTAGGACAATGTATTAAAATTTATAAAAGAAAAGTTGGTAAAATTGGAGATACTATTTTAATTTCTGCAAAAAATTACGTTTAAATAAAAAAAAAAATTAAAATAGTTAAAGGTGATTTATTTAAAGCTTTAATAATTCATACTTCTTATCAAAAAAAAGTACAATTGGTAATATGATAAAATTTGATAAAAATTGTATTATTATTTTAAATAATCAAATTAAGCCCTTAGGAACCCGAATATTTGGTCCAATTACTTCTGAATTTAGAAAAAAAAATTTTAAAATATTATCATTAGCTTCAAATATTTTATAATAAAAATTTATGCAAAAAAATTTACAAAATCATTATCAAAATGTTATTATTTACAATCTTATAACAAAATTAAATTATAAAAATATATTTGAAATTCCTCAAATAAATAAAATTTGTTTAAATATTGGTTTTAAAGATGCTAATTTAGAAAAAAAAATTAATTAATATTATTTTACTTTTAAAATTAATAACTAATCAAAAACCAATTATAACGAAATCAAAAAAATAATATATTTTTAAAAATAAAAAAATTCAATTATTGGTTGTAAAATTACTTTAAGAAAAAAATATTTTTATTTTTTAGAAAAATTTTATTTTTATTTTACCAAATTCAAATATAATTAATTTTAATTTAAAAAATAAAAATATTTTAAATTTTCAAATTTTTAATATTTTATATTTTTTGAATTAAAAACTGAATTTTTAAAATTTAAAAATATACCACCAATTGATGTTTCTATTCATACAAATGTTAAAACTAATACAGAATTATATTTATTATTAAATTCTTTATTTTTAATTAAAAAATAATTAAATTGCAAAAATAGCTCAATGGTAGAGTATAACCTTGCCAAGGTTAATGTTGGGGGTTCGAATCCCCTTTTTGCTTATCTTTTTTATAAAATGGACCCAAAGGCGGTATTTGGTATTTCCAAAATATTTAATAGGGAATAATATAATGTATTGACATTTTATAAAATATAATATTAAAAGTGATTATAGATTAATTGGTAAATCCTTTATCTTCCAAGTAAAAATTATGGGTTCGAGTCCCATTAATCACAATTTATATAGGAGAAATGGCTGAGTGGTTAAAAGCGGCAGACTGTAAATTTGTTGAAGTAATTTCTACGTAGGTTCAAATCCTACTTTCTCCAAATATTTAAATTTTTATGATGAGATAGAGTAATAGGTCAACTTATCAGGCTCATAATCTGAAGATGTAGGTTCAAGTCCTACTCTCATCAATTTAATTATATTATTTTAATTAATAAGTATATAAATATAATTTTATTTTAAAAAAAAAAAAGGATCTCTCTATATGAATATTTTTTAAATTATAATAAATAATATTATTTTTAATATAATTTTTTTATCTTAATAAAGAAACCTAATATTTTTAATTATCTTAATAAAGAAACCTAATATTTTTAATTATTTTATAAATATTTTTAATCATAAGTTATTATACCTCTTAATTCATTAAGTAATATTTCTAAATCTGCTTCATTTATATATCCACTACAAAATTCATGACATTGATAGTGAAAATGAAAAATATTAATATTATTTTTTAATAATAATATCAATATTTCTAAATTTAATTGCTCAATAAAATTATGATGGTATAAAATACCTATCATAATAAAATTAGTAATAATAATTAAAATTAATATATTTTTTAATATTTTTTTAAATAAATACATATTTTATATTGGAATTAAGTTTAAATGTGATTTTCTTGCTACAAAAATACTAATTTCTGAAAATTGTTCTTTTAGTAAAATTACTTTAATTAATAATTCTCTATCAGATAATAAAAATCATTAATTAAAAATAAAATCGATTTAAATATGAGTGTTTATAAACTTTTAAAAATAATAAATAAACCTTGATAATAATTAACATTTAAATCTAAAAAACAATGCTAGATTATCAAAAATAGTGTTATAATTTTCTATTTGTTTAGCATAACTTACATAATTTAAAAGAAGTTTTATAGAAACAAGATGTGTTTTCATAAATGCACGTCTTTCTATATCATTACGCAAAATTACGTTGTTTCGTACATTTTGCATAATATTTGAAATACTCTTTATATTATTTAAGATATTAAGTAATTTTTAATTATTTGAATAGTGAATTTTGATAAAACAAAATTCACTTCTAGATTGTAAATAAAAAATGAAATACTTAAATTTAGAATAATTATAAAAAAATGTAAATTTAATAAATCACTTAAATCTATACAATTTACTTCATTATTTATAAAATAGAAGTAAAATTAAAAATTGTTGTCTTTTGAAAAATTTTTTAATATATATAAAATATTATAAATCTAAATTTAAATTCCCTTATATTAAAAAGTATTTTAAATAAAATTTTATTTTTATAGCTTGAATTTAATTAAGTTCAGATTTTATAAAATTTTTTGATTTATAATATTTTATAAAAACAGGAAAAATGGGACTTGAACCCATAACAATAATTTTGGAGACTATGATTTTACCAATTAAACTATTTTCCTATACTTTTAATAATTAATTTAAGAACGTTTAAAGATCTCTTCCAGACACAGGTTCCCCTACGACTACCTTGTTACGACTTCATCAAAGTTACTAATTACTTTTTAGGAATTTTAGATTATTTAATTATTATTATAAATTATTTAATTTAAATAATTATTTAATAAAATTAAATAAGTAGAAATTATTTTAAAAACAATTAACTTCCCTGATGTGACGGGCGGTGTGTACAAAGTCCAGTAACATATTCACCGCAGCATGCTGTTCTGCGATTACTAGCGATTCCAACTTCATAAGGGCGAGTTTCAGCCCTTAATCCGAACTAGGATAATTTTTAAAGATTTGCTCCAACTTTAAATCATTATTGCCTCTCATTGTAATTATCATTGTAGCACGTGTGTAGCCCAACTCATAAGGGCCATGAAGACTTGACGTCATCCCCACCTTCCATTAACCTATCATTAATTTTTTTATTAGAGTACTTTTATTTTATATAATAAATTAGCAACTAATAATAGGGGTTGCGCTCGTTAAAGGATTTAACCAAACATTTCACAACACGAGCTGACGACAGCCATGCAACGCCTGTTTTTAATATAAAATTTTATATTAAAATTAGCAAGAGTTGGTAAGGTTCTGCGCGTATTATCGAATTAAACCACATGCTCCACCGCTTGTGTAGACTCCCGTCAATTCCTTTGAATTTCGATCTTGCGATTATACTTTTCAGGCGGAGTGCTTAACGCGTTAGCTATTATATCTAAAAATTCTAAATATTAGCACTCATCGTTTACAGCATGGACTACCGGGGTCTCTAATCCCGTTCGCTACCCAAGCTTTCGTTTCTCAGTGTCAGTATATACCCAGATAATTGCCTTCGCCTTAGGTCTTCCTCCTATTATCAACGTATTTTATCACTCCAATAGAAATTCCATTATCCTCTATTTATACTCAAGTTTATCAGTTTTGAAAAAATGTATAGAGTTGAGCTCTAATTTGTTTCTTTCAACTTAAAAACCACCTACAAACCCTTTACGCCTAATCATTCCGAATAATGCTCGCTCCTCCCGTATTACCGCGGCTGCTGGCACGGGTATTAGCCGGAACTTCTTTTTAAGTACTGTCATTTTCCTCCTTAATGAAAGAGTTTTACAACCTAATTAGCCGTCTTCACTCACTCGGTATTGCTGGATCAAGCTTTCGCTCATTGTCCAAAATTCCCCACTGCTGCCTTTAAAAAGTTTGGGCCGTGTCTCAGTCCCAATGTGGCTGATCATTCTTTCAAACCAGCTAAAGATAATAGGCTTGGTAGTCTATTAAACTACCAACTACCATAATCTTACGCAAACTCATCTTTTAACGTTATTAAAACTTTATTTTATTTATTCAGTATTTTTATAAAAATAATTATTCTGAATTAAAAGGTAGATAATTCACGTGTTACTCACCCGTTCGCTATGTTTATAAAACATTCAACTTGCATGTGTTAAGCATACCGATAGCATTTATTCTGAGCCAGGATCAAACTCTATTTATATATTATATTAATTATTTATTTAATATTAATTTTTTAAAAAACAAGTATTTTAATAATTTTTAATACATTCATTCTTATATTAATTATTTATCTTAAAAGATAGAAATTTATTTTTTTATAAATTTAAAGTTATAATAAAATTATAAGATTTCGTAAGATATTAGATGTTAGTTTAAAATCTCATTACTTGTTCTTTCGATACAAAAGTAAATTTAATATAAACATAAAATTTATAAATTAAAAAATAATTTTATTATTATTTTGTAATAAAATTATTAGTAAAATCAATTGCTAAAGAGTTTAATTTTTTATCTAAATCTTTAGAAATTTCTTTTTAGTTAAAATTTCTTCTAAAATATCTGAATGATTATTTTTAATAAAATTTAACCAATTATTTTCAAAAGTTGCAATTTTATCAACTGAAATTTTATCTAAGAAACCACGTACACCTAAATAAATAATAACAATTTGATCTTCAACAGATAAAGGTATATTTAATCCTTGTTTTAACATTTCAGTTAATCTAACTCCTCTATTTAATTGTTGTTGAGTAGTTGCATCTAAATCAGAACCAAATTGAGCAAATGCTTGTACTTCTCTAAATTGTGCTAATTCTAATTTCATTGTACCTGCAATTTGTTTCATAGCTTTAATTTGAGCAGCAGAACCAACACGACTTACAGATAAACCTACACTAATAGCAGGTCTTTGACCTTCATTAAATAATTCAGTTTCTAAGAAAATTTGTCCATCAGTAATTGAAATAACATTTGTAGGAATATAAGCAGAAACATCACCAGCTTGAGTTTCAATAATAGGTAAAGCTGTTAATGAACCACCACCAATTTTTCTATTCATTTTAGCAGCTCTTTCTAATAAACGAGAGTGTAAATAGAATACATCACCTGGATAAGCTTCTCGACCTGGAGGTCTTCTTAATAATAATGACATTTGTCTATAAGCTACAGCTTGTTTTGATAAATCATCATAAAAAATTACAGCATGTTTTCCATTATCTCTAAAATATTCACCTAATGCACAACCAGTATAAGGTGCTAAATATTGTAATGGTGCAGAATCTGATGCAGTTGCTGCAACAATAACTGAAAAAACATAGCATTTTTATCTTCTAATGTTTTAGTTAATTCAGCAATAGTAGATCTTTTTGACCAACACCTACATAAATACAATATAATTGGTTATTAGTATCTTTTTTAAATGAGGTTCTCTTTGATTAATAATTGTATCAATTGCGATAGAAGTTTTACCTGTTTGTCTATCTCCAATAATTAATTCTCTTTGACCACGACCAATAGGAATTAAACTATCTACAGCTTTTAAACCTGTTTGTACAGGTTCCTTAACACTTTCTCTAGGCATAATACCTGGAGCTTTTACTTCTACTCTACTTTCTAATTTGCTATTAATTTGTCCTTTACCATCAATTGGTTGTCCTAAAGCATCTACTACTCTACCTAATACTTCTGGTCCTACAGGAACACTAACAATAGATCCTGTTCTTCTTACAAAGTTTCCTTCTTGAATTTCTCTATCATTACTAAATACAACAACACCTACAACATCAGGTTCTAAGTTTAATGCCATACCTTTAATATTACCATTATTAAATTCAACCATTTCTCCAGCTTGAATTTTAGTTAAACCATAACATCTTGCAATACCATCACTCATTGAAAGAACAATACCTGTTTCTTGTAAACTTTTTTCATCTTTATATTTTTTAATGTTTGATTCCAATATATATGATAATTCAATAGCCATAAAGGTTATTAAATTATCATATTAATTATTATATTTATAAATATAATAATTTTTATTAAAATTATAAATATAATTTTTTAATTTTAAAATTAATTAAAATTATTTTTAATATATTCAATATTAATTTTTACCCTTTACGAGAATTGAACTCGTATCTTTGCCGTGAAAAGGCAATGTCCTAACCATTAGACTAAAGGGCTTTTATTAAATATAATATATATATTATATTTAATAAAAATAAGAAAAATCTATATGTATTAAAATTTTTGATACACTTTCATGCATACAACTTTCAAAAATTTTAGGATATAAACCTAATAAAAAAATGTTTACAATTAAAATTAAATGTATTAAAAATTCTCTATAGGTTAAATCATAATAAATTTTTAAATAAATATTTTGAATATTACCATAACAAATTCTATTATAAAATAATAATGAATAAACACCACCTAAAAACATACCAATAGTAGCAAATATTGCAGTAGTTGTATTATCTTCAAATACACCTGTTAATATAAGAATTTCACCAACAAAACTACTTGAACCTGGAATAGACATATTAGCTAATACATATATAAATAATGCAATACAAAAAATTGGCATAGTATGTGCTAAACCTCCATAATAATTTATAAAACGAGTATGATAACGATCATATAAACATCCTATTGAAAAAAATAAACCACTAGATACTAAACCATGACTAATCATTTGAATAATACTACCTTCTAATCCTTGAATAGTTAAAGAAAATATACCTAAAATGATAAAATTCATATGTGCAACAGATGCATAAGCAATAATACGCTTTAAATCTGTTTGTCTAATAGCTGTTAATGAAGCATAAACTATAGAGATTAAACATAATATTAAAATATAAGGTGTATAATAAATAGTAGCTTTAGGAAATAAAGGTACTAAAAACGAATCATACCATATGAACCTAATTTTAATAAAATACCAGCTAATAATACAGAACCTGCTGTAGGTGCTTCAACATGAGCTTCTGGCAACCATACATGAAAAGGTAACATTGGAACTTTAACAGCAAATGATAAAAAAAGCCAAGAAATATAATTTTTCATATGAAAAATTAAAATTACTATAATATAATATTTGATAATCTGTAGTACCTATAGTTAAAAATAAATGAATAATTGCAATAAACATAAATAATGAACCAGCTAAAGTATACATAAAAAATAAATATGATGCTTTAATTTTACGTTCTCTTGAACCCCAAATACCTATAATTAAAAACATAGGAATAAGTACACTTTCAAAAAAATATAAAAGATAAGTAAATCTAATACACTGAAAGAAATAATTAAACAAAATTCTAAAATAAAATATAAAATAAAATATTCTTTTATATTTTTATTTATAATTTCATAACTAATTAACATACATATTGGAATTAAAAATGTTGTTAAAATTATAAAAAATAATGAAATACCATCAAGACCTAAATAAAAATTTAAATTAAATTGAGAAATCCATTCTATTTTAAATAAATATTGAAAATTAGAAGTTGATTTATCAAATAAAATCCATAAAGGTAATGACATTAAAAAATAAAAAATGACATAAAAATACTAAAATTTTTAATAAATTTTTCATCTTTTAAAAAAATAATACAATAATTGTAATTAATGGTAAAATAAGTAAAAAAATTAATATAAATTTATTAAACATAAAAAATTTAGTTATATTAAAAGATTGGGCGAAAAATGGGACTTGAACCCATAACACTTAGACCCACAATCTAACACTCTACCTTTAAGTTATAATCGCCTTTTTAAATCTTTCTTAAATAATATATAAAATTTAAAAAGGTTGAACAATTAAATTATTCAAAGATAAAGAATTTTGAGATAAAATTTGTTTTATTTTTAAATTTGAATAAATATTATTTTTTATTTTTAAATAAATTAATTCTATTTTTTAAATTTATAAAAGTTTGAAATTAAATTTATATCATTATTACCATATATAATTAAAAGTGCTCCTTGACCTTTTAAATTAGAAAAAATAGAATTAATTAAATTCTGTTTTAATATTAAAGATTTATAATTTAATTTTTTAATTTTTTTTTAATAATATTATTTCATTAATATTTAGATTATTATAACGAAATATATATAAATATTTATAAGTTTGTTTAATTTTTGTAATTGGTTTATTTTATATTTTTAAAATAATTTTTTTATTAACATAATTTTAATTTTAAATTAATATAATTATCTATCAATTTCGCCAAAAACAACATCTAAAGTACCAATAATTGTTACAACATCAGCAATCATATGGTTTTTAGCTATAAAATCTAACGCTTGTAAATGTAAAAATCCTGGTGATTTTATTTTACATCTATAAGGTTTATTTGTACCATCTGATACTAAATATACACCATATTCTCCTTTAGGAGCTTCAATAACTGTAAATGTTTCTCCACTATTAACAGTAATATTTTCTGAATAATATTTAAAATGATGAATTAAAGATTCCATTGAATTTTTAATTTGAATTCTATTTGGATTAGTAATTTTTTTATCATCTAATTTAATAGGTCCATTTGGTATTTTATTTAATACTTGTAAAATAATTCTAATAGATTGTCTCATTTCTTCAATTCTTATTAAATAACGATCATAACAATCACCATTTGTACCTATTGGAATATCAAAATCTAATTGATCATAAACTTCATATGGTTGTGTTTTTCTTAAATCCCATGAAATACCTGAACCACGTAACATAACACCACTAAATCCTAAATTTAAAGCATCTTTTGCATTTACAATACCAATATCTACTAATCTTTGTTTCCAAATTCTATTATTAGTTAACATTTCTTCAATTTCATCTAATCTAGTATTAAATTGATCACAAAATATATAAATATCATTTAATAAACCTTTAGGTAAATCTTGATTTACACCTCCAGGTCTAAAATAGGCTGCATGCATACGAGCACCTGAAACTCTTTCATAAAATTCCATTAATTTTTCACGTTCCTCAAATCCCCAAAAATACGGTGTCATAGCTCCTACATCTAAAGCATGACAACAAACAGCTAATAAATGATTTAATATACGTGTTATTTCTGAAAAAGAACTCTAATATATTGAGCACGTAAAGGTATATCACAATTTAATAATTTTTCAATAGCTAAAACATAAGCATGTTCTTGACACATCATTGAAACATAATCTAATCTATCAAAATAAGGCAAAGCTTGTAAATAATTTTTATATTCAATTAATTTTTCAGTACCTCTATGTAATAATCCAATATGTGAATCAGCTTTTTAACTACTTCACCATTTAATTCTAAAATAAGTCGTAAAACACCATGAGCTGCTGGATGTTGTGGACCAAAATTAATTGAGAAATTTTTAATTTTTTTAAAGGCATTTTTATTATAAATTTTAAATAACTTTCAAAAATATATTTATAAATTAATTTTTTTATAAATATATAGCATATATAGTAAGTAAATATTTTTATAATATTTATTTCTTTTTATAACATATGATTTTACAAGAAATTTTTAACAATAATTTTGAAATTATTATTCCAGAATTTTTTTAACAACTATTTTATTAATTTTATTATTATTTGGTGTATTTTATAAAGAAATTCAAAATAATCAGAAAATTTTGATATTTAAAAATATTACCTCTATAACAATATATTTATTATTAATTTTAACCTTATTAGTTTTAAATATTTCAAATATTTCAAATAATATATTAAATGGTGTATTAATTATTAATAATTTTACTCAATTTATTAAAATAATTTTAATATTATCAACTATTATTTGTTTTTTAATACAACAGAAATATTTAATACAGCAAAAATAAACAATTATGAAATTAATATTTTAATGTTAATTTCCTTATTAGGTTTAATGTTATTAGTATCAGCTAATCATTTTATTACATTATATTTAGCAATTGAATTACAAAGTTTAAGTTTTTATATTTTAACTGCTACTCAAAAAAATCAATATTATCTATTGAAGCAGGTTTTAAATATTTTATTTTAGGATCAATTGCTTCAGGATTTATATTATATGGTTCATCTTTAATTTATGCAATAACAGGTTCTTTAAATTTTAATAATATTTTTTTAATTCTATCAAATATAAATTATTTAGATAATATAAATTTTTTAATAAGTTTATCTTATAGTTTAATTTTTATATTAGTAGGTATTCTATTTAAAATAGGTGCATCACCTTTTCATTTTTGGTTACCGGATGTTTATGAAGGTGCTCCAAATAATATTTCAAGTTTTTTTGCTATTGTACCTAAAATAGCTTTTATTGGTATTTTAATTAGATTATTTTTTGATACTTTTTCTAATTTATCTTTTTTTTGAAATTTTTTTATATTATTTCATTTTTATCTATGTTAATTGGTTCTTTATCTGCATTACAACAAAATAAAATAAAAAGATTATTAGCATATAGTTCAATAAGTCATGTTGGTTTTATTTTAATAGGATTTACTTCAAATATGTTAAATAATATTCCATTTATTTTATTATATATAATTATTTATATTATAACTAGTATTAATTTATGGACTTCATATTTATCTTTAAATATAAATCATAAACCTATTAAATATTTAACTGATTTATCTAATATTTATACTATTAATAAATTAATTTCAATTATTATAATATTAAATATTTTTTCATTAGCTGGAATTCCACCATTAGCTGGATTTTTTCAAAATTATTTATATTTTTCTCTGCTATAAAAATAATTATTTTAGTTTAGTTTTTTTGGAATAATTATTAGTGTATTAAGTTCTTTTTATTATTTAAAAATAGTTAAAATAATTTTTTGAAAAAATTTTAAGAAAAATGTATATTTCTCAAATAAATAAAATTCAAAGTATTGTGTTAATAATTAATACACAATTTATTTTATTTTTATTTATATTCCCCAATATTATATTAGTTAATTTAAATAAAATTTATTTATATTTATTAATATAATATTTTGTCTGGATAGCTCAGTTGGTTAGAGTAAAAGACTGAAAATCTTTGTGTCGGTGGTTCAAATCCACCTCCAGACATTAAAAACAAATTTTATGTATCTGTTAAGAATCACTTTTAAATCATTTCAAAAAATAAATCAACTTAAACAAAATTTATTAAAATTAAATAAATTTAAAAATATTAAAATTAATGGTATTTTTCAAGTAAAAAATAAAAATAAAATTTTTACTATATTAAAATCTCCACATGTAAATAAAAATCACGTGAACATTTTATTTATAAAAATTATACACCTAAAATAGATATAGAATTTTTGAATATTTTTCAATTATTAAATTTTTTAATATTAATTAAAAAATTTTATCTGAAAATTCATTAATAAATATTAAAATTATTAAAAAAATTAAAAATATGCTTATAGCTTAATTGGATAAAGCATTAGATTGCGGATCTACAGATTGAAAGTTCGAATCTTTCTAAGCATATATATTTATTTTGAAGTATAGCCAAGTGGTAAGGCCTCCGTTTTTGGTACGGAAAATCAAAGGTTCGAATCCTTTTACTTCAAAGGGCCTATAACTCAGTTGGTTAGAGTATACGCCTGATAAGTGTAAAGTCAGTAGTTCAAATCTACTTAGGCCCATTAGAATAATTAACTCAATTGGTAGAGTATTTCGTTTACACCGAAAATGTTAGCGGTTCGAGTCCGTTATTATTCAAAAACAAATTTAAATTTAATATGTCAACAATTAATCAATTATTTTTAAAAAACAAAAACGTTTAGAAAAAAAAAAGAAATAAAAGTCCAGCTTTGAAACAATGTCCGCAACGTAAAGGTATTTGTTTAAAAGTTTATATAACAACACCAAAAAACCTAACTCAGCTCAACGTAAAGTAGCGAAAGTCCATTTATCGAGCAGATATACAATAATTACTTATATCCCTGGTATTGGTCATACTTTACAAGAACATTCAATTGTTTTAGTTCGTGGTGGTAGAGTTAAAGATTTACCTGGTGTTAAATATCATGTTATACGTGGTAAATATGATTTATTAGGTATTTATTCAAGAAAAACTTCAAGATCTAAATATGGAACTAAAATACGAAGAGTATAAAATTAAAAAATTATTTATAAATATTTTATTAAAACATGGTAAAAAAACTTGTTCTGAAAATATATTTAAAAATATTTTAATAAACATAAAAAAACTACAAAACAAAAACCTAATTTTATTTTATTTAAATCAATTGACAATTTATTACCAAAATTAAAAGCTATAAGTATTCCAAATAAAAAGAGAAATAAAAAAAAAAAAAAGATCGTTATTTTTTAATGCTTTTAAATGAGGATAAACAAATTAAAAAATCAGTATCTTGGTTACTTTTAAATTCAAATTTAAAAAAACTTACAAATGAAATTATTCAAACATCAAAAAATAAAAGTAAAACTATTAATACAAAAAAACAATATTATAAAAATATAAAAAAATTAAAATTTAATATTATTTTTGATTAATTATTATAATTTTATGTTTGAAAATTAAATATTAAAATATTATTTATATTTAAATAATTAATTATTACAAAATAAATATTTCTATGAAAAACTATTATTATATCAATAAAAAAATTTACAAATTGAAACAACTACAACTAACGATAATATCGATAAATTTGAACATGATTTAAATTTTTTAAAAAACTTACAAAAATATAAAAATACACAACAACATCCATACCATTTAGTAGATCCAAGTCCTTGGCCTTTTGTTATATCTTTTGGTCTTTTTTTTCACATTTGGTACTGCTATGTATTTTCATGGTTATATTGGTAGTAGTTTTTAATATTAACTGGATTTTTAATTGTTATTTTAACAATGTATACATGGTTTCGTGATATTGTTAGAGAAGCTGTATATGAAGGTCAACATACTAAACAAGTTCAATTAGGTTTAAGAAATGGTATGCTTTTATTCATTTTTAGTGAATTATTAGTTTTTGTTAGCTTTTTTGGGCATTCTTTCACTCAGCTTTAGCACCAACACCTGAAATTGGTTCTTTATGGCCACCTTTAGGAATTGAAACTGTAAATGCTTGGGGTATTCCTTTATTAAATACTATAATTTTATTATCATCAGGTGCAACAATTACTTGGGCTCACCATTCAATTGTTTTTGGTGATAGAAAAATGCAATTTTAAGTTTAATTATTACAATAGCTTTAGCAATATTTTTACTTTAATTCAATCTTATGAATATGTTGAAAGTACTTTTTCTATATCAGATAGTATTTATGGTACTACTTTTTTTTATTAACTGGTTTACATGGTTTACATGTAATTGTAGGTACAATTTTTATAATAGTAATGACTATTAGATTAATTAATCATCATTTTACAAGACAACACCATTTTGGTTTTGAAGCTGCAGCATGGTATTGGCATTTTGTTGATGTTGTTTGGTTATTTTTATTTGTAGCTGTATACTGGTGGGGAGGTAATTAATATTATGTTTAGTCCTTTAGAACAATTTGAAATTTTACCTATTTTTCAAATACCTTTTATATTTACTAACGCTTCTTTAATTTTAATAATAGGTTTAGTTTATTTATATATATTTTTTTATAAAAACTAAATTTATTCCAACACGTTTTCAACAAATTTTTGAAATGATTTTTAATACAGCTATTGAATTAACTTATTCTAGTATTGGTAAAGTTGGTAAACATTTTGTTTCATTAATTTTTGTTGTATTTTTTTATTTTATTATGTAATTTAATAGGAATGGTACCATATAGTTTTACTGTAACAAGTCATTTAATTATTACATTTACTTTAGCTTTAACTATTTATATAGGGTTTAATATAATTGGGATTAAAAAATATAAATTAAATTTTTAAGTTTATTTTTACCACCGGGTGCAAATATTGCTTTAGTTCCTATTTTAGTTCCTATTGAATTAATTTCATATATTTTTCGTGTAATTAGTTTACCAGTTCGACTTTTTGCTAATATGATGGCTGGACATACTTTATTAAAAGTAATTGCTGGTTTTGCTTGGAGTATGTTAAATGTTAATAGTTTTATTTTTATAGCTCATTTTATTCCTTTAATTTTAATTGTATTATTAGTAGGTTTAGAAATTGCAGTAGCTATTATTCAAGCATACGTATTTACTATTTTAACTTGTATGTATATTGGTGATGCTATAAATTTACATTAAAAAAATATTAAAATATAGTATTTAAGGAAAAGTAGCTCAGTTGGTTAGAGTGGTAGCTTGTCACGCTATAGGTCGCGGGTTCAAGTCCCGTTTTTCCGTATAATACTATTTTATTCAAAAAATTATTTATATGTTATTAAATTATTCAAATATTTTTATATTTTTAATATTAAGTTTATTTTTATCTATTTTAATTTTCATTTTATCTTTTGGATTAATTAAACAAAAGATGATTTAGAAAAGTTAACAGCTTATGAATGTGGATTTAATCCTTATGATGATGCTAGAAAAATTTTTGATGTTAAATTTTATCTAGTAGCAATTCTTTTTATCATTTTTGATTTAGAAGCTGTTTTTGTTTTTCCTTGGGTTTTAACTTTAAGTTCAAATTTTTCATGGGGTTTTTGGACTATGATTGAATTTTTAGTTGAATTAGTTATAGGTTTTGTTTATATTTGGTGTAGTGATGCCTTAGAATGGTAAATTAAAAAATAAAACCATAATATAAATAAAATTTATTGTTTTTATTAAAAAATCTCTTTATTAAGAGGTTTAAATTTATTTTATTAAATGAATTTATAGTATATATATATATTTTATTATATAAAATAAAATATAATAAAAATATTAAAAATATTTATCATTTAAGATAAAATATTTTTAATATTTTTATTATATTTTATTTTAATATGTTATTATTAATTTTAATTTTTTACCATTTTTAGGTTCAGTAGCTGCTGGATTATTTGGATTTTATATTGGACGTAAAGGTTCAGTATTTATAACTACTTTAACAACTTTTTAAGTTGTTTATTTTCATTAATTATTATTTATAATTCAATTATTAATGAATATGAATATCTTTTATATTTATCAACTTGGATAAATAGTGGTTTATTTAATTGTAATTGGTGTTTTTATTTGATAGTTTAACAATGATTATGTTAATTGTTGTAACAAGTGTTTCAACATTAGTTCATTTATATTCTTCTCAATATATGGCAAATGATCCGCATTTACCAAGATTTATGTCATATTTATCATTATTTACATTCTTCATGTTAATTCTTGTTACAGGTGATAATTTTATTCAAATGTTTGTTGGATGGGAAGGTGTAGGTTTTTGTTCTTATTTATTAATTAATTTTTGGTTTACACGTTTACAAGCAAATAAAGCTGCTATTAAAGCAATGTTAGTAAATAGAGTTAGTGATTTAATTTTATTATTAGGTGTATTAACTATTTTTTATAATATAAGAACTATTGAATATTTTAGTACTTTTGCAGCAATTTCAATTGTTAAAGATTTTAAATTTATTTTTTTAATTATATTTTAAGTATTATTGATGTAGCTTGTATTTTAATTTTTATTGGTGCAATGGGTAAATCTGCTCAAATATTTTTACATTTATGGTTACCGGATGCAATGGAAGGTCCAACACCTGTTTCAGCTTTATTACACGCAGCAACTATGGTAACAGCAGGTGTATATTTAACAGCACGTTGTTCTCCAATGTTTGAATATTCTGTATTTTCATTAAAAGTAATAACTATCATAGGTGCATCAACTGCTTTTTTGCAAGTACTGTAGGTTTAGTTCAAAATGATTTTAAAAAATAGTTGCTTATTCAACATGTAGTCAATTAGGTTATATGTTTTTGCTTGTGGTTTATCTAATTATCCTTTAGCTATTTTTCATTTATCAAATCATGCATATTTTAAAGCTTTATTATTTTTATGTTCTGGTGCTGTAATTCATGCAATGGGTGATGAACAGGATATTAGAAAAATGGGTGGTTTACGACGTATATTACCATTTACTTATATTATGTTTTTAATAGGTTCATTATCTTTAATGGGTTTTCCTTTTTAACTGGATTTTATTCTAAAGATTTAATTTTAGAAGTAGCTTTTGCAAGTTTTAGTGAAACAGGTCATTTTGCATACTGGTTAGGTACTATTGGTGCTTTTTTACAGCTTTTTATTCAACTCGTTTATTATTTTTTGCCTTTTTAAGTGAAACTAACGCTTATAAAAATATAATAAAACATGCACATGATGTTCCATTAGAAATGGGTATTCCTTTAGGTATATTGGCTTTTGGTAGTATTTTTATTGGTTATATTTCAAAAGATATGTTTGTAGGTTTAGGTTCTGATTTTTGGAATAATTCTATTTATATTAATCCATTAAATAATCAAATGATAGATGCAGAATTTTTACCAACTTTTTTAAATTATTACCTGTTATTTTAAGTTTTTGTGGTTTATTTAGTGCTTTTTATTTATATTTTTTTAAATTTAAATTTTTATATAATTTAAAAATTTCAGAATATGGGGTTTATTTTTATAATTTTTTAAATAGAAAATGGTATTTTGATAAAATCTATTATGAATTTATAAATCAATATATTTTAAAAATAGGATATGATGTTACTTATAAAATGATTGATAAAGGTTTAATTGAAATGTGTGGTCCTTATGGATTAACTACAATTTTTTCATTTTTAAGTCAAAAAATAATTTTAATGCAAACAGGTTATATTTACCATTATTCATTATTAATGTTAATTAGTACTATTTTTTTAATAAATATTATGTTTTTTCTATTATTTATTATTTTAATGTTGTTACTATTTTATTATTTTTATTTATTTTTTTATTAATTAAATAAAAATAATAAAATATATATCTTTAAGATATATATTTTAATTTTTAAATATTCAAATTATGAATTTTGAAACAATTTTTTTATACTTTTTCAACTATAGCTATAACTTCAGCTATATTTGTAATATATTCTACAAATACAATATATTCAGCATTTTTTTAATATTAGTATTTACAAATTCTACAGGATTATTATTAATTTCTGAAGTTGAATTTTTATCTATTATGTTAATAATTATTTATGTTGGAGCAATTACAGTTTTATTTCTATTTGTTATTATGATGTTAGATGTTAATGTATTAATTGATAAAAATAAAATTAATAATAATTTTGGTTATTTACCTATTATTTTTTTAATTAGTTTTATTTTTTTTAGAAACATTTGTAATGTTTAGTAAAATATTTACAACATATTATCATTTAATAAATAATTCTTTTTTAATCAAGAAATAAATACTTTATTTTTCATCAAGGTCCACGTTTTAGATTTTTGTTGATGTAAAACCTTCTTTATTATTTGTTATTAATAAATTAGATAGTATAACAAATATTGAAACTATTGGACAGATTTTATATAGTTATTATTCTTTTTTTTTTAGCAGCTGGTATTATTTTATTAATAGCTTTAATTGGTGCAGTAACTTTAACTAAAAAAGAAAAAAAAAAACAATTTTTAACTCAAAATATTTATAAACAACTTTCACGTGATTCATTGAAAGCTATTTTTAATATTAAAAGTCATAAATAAAACAATCTTAACTTAATTGGTAGAGTATTAGCCTTCTAAGCTTTAAAATCTTGGTTCGAGTCCAAGAGATTGTATTTATTAATAATAATTTAAATTTATAAATTTAAATTATTATTAATAAAATTTTTAAATTATAAATTTTATTAAATTATTATATATTTCTTTAAAAAAATATATATAATAATTTAAATATTTTAATTTTCAATTTTTTTACCATGTATTAAAGTTACATACACAATATAAAAAAGAAAATTGCAGAAAAAAAGAAATATATGAACCAAAACTACTAATAGCATTCCAACCGCTCATAGCATCTGGAAAATCTGGAATTCTTCTTGGCATACCAGCTAATCCTAAAAATGCATTGGGAAAAAGTAATATTTACACCAATAAAGAACAACCAAAAATGAATTTGACCTAATACTTCTGGATATCTACGACCAGAAATTTTACCGATCCAAAAATAAAATCCAGTAAAAATACCAAATACTGCTCCCATAGATAATACATAATGAAAATGACCTACAATATAATAAGTATCATGTAAAGCAATATCTAAACCTGAATTAGACATTACAACACCTGTTACACCACCCATAACAAATAATAAAATAAAACCTAAAACAAATAATAAAGGTGTTTCAAATTTTAAAGAACCACCCCATAAAGTAGCTAGCCAACTAAAAATTTTAATACCAGTAGGTACTGCAATAATCATTGTAGCTGCTGAAAAATAAGCTCTAGTATCTACATCTAATCCTACAGTAAACATATGATGAGCCCAAACAATAGAACCTAATAAACCAATAGATAACATAGCATAAACCATACCTAAATAACCAAATACATTTTTTCTAGCAAAAGTTGCAGAAACTTGACTAATAATACCAAAGGCTGGTAAAATTAAAACATAAACTTCTGGATGACCAAAAACCAAAATAAATGTTGATATAATACTGGATCACCTCCACCAGAAGGATCATAAAATGAAGTATTTAAATTTCTATCAGTTAATAACATAGTAATTGCACCAGCTAATACAGGTAAAGTTAATAATAAAAGAAAAGCTGTAATTAATATAGACCAAACAAATAAAGGTAATCTATGAAAACTTAAACCAGGTGCTCTCATATTATAAATAGTTGATATAAAATTAATAGCACCTAATAAAGAAGAAATACCTGATAAATGTAAACTAAAAATTGCTAAATCTACAGAAGGTCCTGAATGTGCTTGAACACTTGATAAAGGTGGATAAACTGTCCAACCGGTACCTGCACCTGATTCAACTAAAGCAGATGAAACTAATAATAATAATGATGGAGGTAATAACCAAAAACTAATATTATTCATACGTGGAAAAGCCATATCCGGAGCACCTATCATTAAAGGAACAAACCAATTACCAAAACCACCTATTAAAGCAGGCATAACTAAAAAAATACCATTATAAAAGCATGTGCAGTAACAATTACATTATATAATTGATGATTACCCATTAAAATTTGATTACCTGGTTGTGATAATTCCATTCTAATTAAAAGAGAGAATGTTGTACCAACAATACCAGAAAAAGCACTAAAAATTAAATATAAAGTCCCAATATCTTTATGATTTGTTGAAAAAAGCCATCTTGTTGCCCATTTATTTATATTTTTAAAATTCATTTTTGAATATTTTTAAAATTCATTTTAAATACAAAATTATATATTTTTTAATTAAAAAAGCGTTGGTTTTTTAATTTTAATTTATTATCATTTTTTAAATATAAAATGATAATTTTTATTTATTTAAAAATGTTTAATTTTATTAATTATTTGTTTAATATCTGTAAATAATAATATTATTACAAATATTATACTAATTATTTTAAATATCATAATTTTTTTAATTATACATTAAAATCAAAATTGATTTTATTTTTTAACCAGGTTAAATAATCTTCTAATGAAACAGCTTCAACAACAATTGGCATAAAACCATGATTTACTCCACAAATTTCACTACATTGTCCATAAAAACACCTTCTCTTTTAATAAACATTGATGTTTGATTTAAACGACCTGGACATGCATCTAATTTTATACCTAATGAAGGAATAGCCCAAGAATGTAAAACATCAGAAGCTGTAATTAATACACGAATATGACTATTTGTAGGTACTACAACACGATTATCTACTTCTAATAATCGAAATTGACCTATAGCTAAATCATCTTCTTGAACCATATAACTATCAAAAATTAAAGGTTCATCTGAAAATTCTAAATTATCAGAATATTCATAACTCCAATACCATTGACTTCCAATTACTTTTAAAGTAATAATTGGATCAATTACTTCATCCATAGAATATAATAAAGCAAAAGATGGAATTGCAACAGTTAATAATATTAAAGCAGGAATTGAAGTCCAAATAATTTCAATAGTTGCACCATGTACAACAGTTGATGGAATTTTATTTTTTTCATTAAAAAGAGTAATAACTCTAAATAACAACCAACAAACAAAAACAGTTATAAGAATTAAGTAAAACATTAAATCATGATGAAAATTAATAATACCTTCCATAACAGGAGTTGCTGGATCTTGAAAACCTAATTGCCAAGGTTCTGCCATATCTAAAAAGTGAATTGATTAACTATATAATTTTTTATTGTCATAAGTTTATTTTAATTTATTATTGATCTACTTTTTAATATATACAAAATTAATTAATTTATAAATAAAAATATTTATATTTAAAAAAATATATAAAATTTATATATTCTTCTTAAAGAATATATTTTTAAATAGTTTTTATAATTAATAAATATTAATTATATAAATATAATTTATTAAAAATATTAATTAATAAAAAAATATAAATAATATTTTATTTATATTTTTTAGTTTTATAACGTACTAAATAAGCTTCAAATTTACCTAAAAATGGAATAATTATAATAAAAAATGAAAAATAATAAATCATACTTATTATACCTATTTCAGTATAAGGATATTCAACTGGACATTGTCCTACCCAACCTAATAATAAAAAAGCTACTACTAATAACCAATAACAAATTTTAAAAATAGGTCTAAAAGCAGTACTTCTAATTTCAGATGAATTAGTAAAAGGAATTGTTAATAAAATAACTAAAGAACCAAACATAGCAATAACACCACCAATTTTATTAGGAATTGATCTTAAAATTGCATAAAAGGTAAAAAATACCATTCAGGTACAATATGTAAAGGTGTTTTCATTGGATTTGCTTCTATATAATTATCTGGATGACCTAAAGTATTAGGATAATAAAAAATAAAAATAAAAAATACTAAAAATAATACCATTAAACCAAATAAATCTTTTGTATAAAAATAAGGATAAAACGGAATATTTTCAGTTTTTAAAGTTATACCTAATGGATTATTTGAACCAACTTCATGTAATAATACTAAATGAATTAAAACAGCACCTACAATTACAAAAGGAAAAGTAAAATGTAAACTAAAAAAACGATTTAATGTTGGATTATCTACAGCAAATCCACCCCATAACCAATCTACAATATCTTTACCAATTAAAGGAATAGCTGAAAATAAATTAGTAATAACAGTTGCACCCCAAAAACTCATTTGTCCCCAAGGTAATACGTATCCCATAAAAGCAGTTGCCATCATTAAAATAAAAATAATAACTCCTGAACACCATAAAGCTTCTCTTGGTGTAATATATGAACCATAATATAAACCTCTAAATATATGTACATATACTACAATAAAAAAAAGAAGCACCATTTGCATGAGTATATCTAATTAACCAACCATTATTTACATCTCGCATAATATGTTCAACACTATTAAAAGCTAAATCAATATGTGGAGTATAATGCATTGCTAAAAAATACCAGTTAAAATTTGTACTACTAACATAATACCGGCTAACGAACCAAATCCAAAAAATAATTTAAATTAATAGGAGTAGGATAATCTATTAAATGATTATTTACAACAGCAAATAAAGATTTTTATTCCATCTCATAGTATGAAATAAAAAGTAACCTAAAAACAATTATAATAGTAAAAATTTAAAAATTTATTTTTTTATCCCAAGGATTATTAAATTCAAATAATCTATATTGTTGAGATAAATTAATAGGTTCATAAACAACTCTTTTTTTAATTCATTATAAAATACTTCTAAAAAACCACTTAATGGAAAATCTTTTCGTAAAGGATGACCTTCAAATCCATAATCAGTTAATATTCTTCTTAAATCTGGATGATTTAAAAAAATACCAAACATATCCCAAATTTCTCTTTCACACCAATTTGCAGCTTTATAAATATTAATAATAGAATCTACTGGTTGTAATTCATTAATATTAATTTTAACTTTTAAACGACTATTAAAACGAATACTTAATAAATTATAAATAATTTCAAAACGTTTTTCTTTAGTAATATAATCTACAGCACAAATATCTGATAAAATTTTAAATTGACTATTTGTATGATTTTTTAAAAAAATAATATAGGAATTAATTTATTAGTTGAAATATTAATACATAATTCATTTTTATATAAGGTATAATTTATAATAGGTAAAATTTGTAATAAATATTGACTAAATTTTTTAATAATGTCATAAATAAAAAATAATAATTTATATTATTAATATACTAAATATTTTTTTATAGAAAAAAATAATAATTTTAAAAATATAAATATAATTTTTATTAAAAATATAATAAAAATTATTTTAATTTTTATTATATTAAACAGGTTTTAATTTTAAAAAGCAAATAAAATTAAAAAGCCATCATTAAACAAAATAAAGCAATTGCTTCAGTTAATGCAAAACCTAAAATAGCAGTTCTCATTAATTCTTGTTGTAAAGAAGGATTTCTTGAAATACCTATAACTAAAGAACCAAATACATTACCAATACCAATACCGGCACCTGCTAATCCTAAAGTAGCTAAACCTGCACCTAAAAATTTAGAAGCTTGTAATAACATAAACTAATTATTAATTTTTTATAATTTATTTAAAATATCTTAAAGAATATATTTTTAAAATATTTTAATAATAATAATTAATTTATTATTATTTTATAATGATAATAAATTAATTTTATAAATTGAAATATCTCCATATAATTTAAAGAAAACAATCATTATAGCTAATCCAATTGCAGATTCTGTCGCAGCTACTGTTAAAATTAATAATGAAAAAACTTGTCCTATTATATCATCAATTAAAACTGCAAAATAAATAAAATTTAAATTAATTGATAATAATAATATTTCAATAGACATTAATATAATTATAATATTTTGTCGATTTAATATTATACCAAATAAACCTTGACAAAATAAAAAAAAGTAAATATAAAATGATTTAATATACTCATATTTAATTTAAACTAACCAATTAAAACTTATTAAAAAACTTGCAGTATATAAAAACCAACTTAATGTAAAAGGTAAAAAAACTTTCCAACCTAAACGCATTAATTGATCGTAACGATATCTAGGTAAAATAGCTCTAGCTACAACAAATAAAACTACAAAAAACAAACTTTAATACTAAACCAAAAGATCCCGGTAAGAAATTTATAAATTTAATACTAAATGGAAATGGAGCTAACCAACCACCTAAAAATAATATAGTAGTTAAACTACTCATTAATAACATATTTGCATACTCACCTAAAAAAATAGAGCAAAACCCATTGCAGAATATTCTACATTATAACCTGAAACTAATTCAGCTTCAGCTTCTGGTAAATCAAATGGATGTCTATTTGTTTCTGCTAAACATGATATAAAAAAATTAAGAAAATAGGAAAAGAGGAAAACAATACCATACTGTTTTTGTGCTAAAACTATTGAAATTAAATTTAAAGATTTAGCACAAACAATTACAGATAATATTGAAAAACCGATAGTTAATTCATAAGAAATCATTTGAGCTGTTGATCTTAATGCTCCTAAAAAGAATATTTAGAATTACTTGACCAACCACCAATGATTATACCATAAACACCTAATGATGAAATTGCTAATAAATATAAAATACCTATATTTAATTCAGTAAAAACATACCAAATCCTAAAGGTATTATAGTCCAACTTAATAAACTTAAAAAAAAGCTAGAATAGGAGCAAATATAAATAAAACAACATCTGCATTACTAGGTAAAATAGTTTCTTTAACAAATAATTTAAGACCATCAGCTAATGGTTGTAATAAACCAAAAGTACCTACAACATTAGGTCCTCTTCTTCTTTGAATAGAAGCTAATATTTTACGTTCAACTAAAGTAAAATAAGCTACAGCTATTAATAAAGGTAATACTAAAATTAAAAATTTTAAAATTGTGTATATCATAATTATTTTATTTTATTTTTGATTATTTTATTAGAATTAATCAATATTTTTGAATATTGTTCTAATATATTTTTATAATAAATATTTTTTATTAATAAATCTAAAAAATTATTATTTATTTTTAAATATTTTTTATTAAAACTAAAATTATTAATAATTTTTAATTTTTTTAATAAATAAGGTAAAATTTCTTTAATTTTAAAAAGAATTTAATTTAGATTGATTTTTATTTAAAATAAATTTATAAATATTTCTATAAATAATAGAATCTTTACGTTGTTCAGTATTTAAATTTAAAATTTGATTATTTTTTGTATAAATCCTTCTAAATTTATATACATTCCATTTTTTTCTAAAAAAGTTAAACCAGGTAATATTAAATTTGATTTTTGAGCATCTTTAGTAAAATGATGTCCCTGATAAATAATAAAATCATTTTTTTATTTTTAATTTATTTTGTAAATTTGTATTAAATAAATAATAAATATTTGAATTATTTAAGAAATGTTTTGATTTTGAAAAAGTAATTTCAAAAAATTAATTAAACAAGTTTCTGTATTAAAAAAATTAATATTATTTTTAAAAATGATATATTTTTAATTTTGATAATAAATAAAAACCATTTTTTGGTTTACTATATTTTCACCAATTATAATTATAGGTTTTTAGCTTTTTTAAATCTTTACAAAATAAATGTTGTCCTGTAATAATTTTAATTAATGTACTTAAAGTTAATCCTAAATGTTTTATTGGATAAGTAAAATCAACTTTATTTCCAATATATGCTATTTTAAAATTTCCTTTTTTAAACGATTAATTAAATGAATATTTAAAATAGAACCTTCTTGTCTAATATCACTACCAATAATTAAACAAATATCGGATTCTTCAATAGATTTTAATGTATTATTAAATAAAAAATTTGAAGTTAAATCTGAATTAATTTTTATATTTTGATTATTAAAATATTTTTCATAAATTATATTTGAAATTCCTAATTTATTAAAATTTTTTTAATAAAAATAAAGATTCTAAATCTATTAAATCCCCAACAATACTTTGAATTTTTGAACTATCTGTGGTTATAATTTTTTGATTTATAATATTTAAAGCTTCAAACCATGTAATTTTATGAAAATTATTTTTTCATCTTTTAATAAAGGATATTTTAATCTTTGATATTTTAAACTATCAAAAAAACCTAGTTTTATTTGAAATCCATTCTTTATTTATATTAAAATTTGTTTTAGGTAAAATACGTACAATTTCATTATTAAAAATATCAATTTTAATATTTGAACCTAAACTATCTAATATATCTACACCTTCTTTTTTTTAATTCCCATGAACGTGCTTTAAAAGTATAAGGTTTTGAAGTTAAAGCACCTACCGGACATAAATCAATTAAATTTCCAGAAAATTCTGAATTAAAAATTTGTGGATAATAAAAATTAATTTCTGTTTTATTACCACGACCTGTTGTACCTAAATCATCAATACCGCAAATTTCATTAGCAAAACGTACACAACGTGTACAATGTATACATCTAGTCATTATTGTTTTAATAAAAGGACCACAATATTTATCTTCTACACCACGTTTTTTAAAAAAATCTACTACGATCTGATCCAAAAATCATTGTTTGATCTTGTAAATCACATTCAGAAGCTTGATCACAAATTGGACAATCTAATGGATGATTTATTAACAGAAATTCTAATACACTTTCTCTAGCTTTTTGTACTAAAGGTGTATCAGTAAATATTTTCATATTAGGCATTAAAGGCATAGCACATGAAGCAACAGGTTTAGGTGAATTTTCAATTTCAACTAAACACATTCTGCAATTACCCGCAATTTGTAAATTTTCTTGAAAACAAAATTTTGGAATTTCAATTTTAAAATTATTACAAGCTTGTAATACTGTTAAATTTTTATTTACTTTTAATTTAATATTATTTATATAGATATCAATCATTTATATAATATAAAACATTATTAAATTTTTATATATTTTCACTAAAATGCTATATTTATTTAAATAAATTATATAAACAAAAAAATATTTAAAAAATTAGTTAAATTATTAATATTATAATTTTTTTAATAAATATATCTTTATAGAAATTATCAAAGAAGGGACTTGAACCCTTAATGCAATTAAGCTTTACATCCTAAGTGTAACGTGTTTACCAATTTCACCACTTTGATAATAAATAAATACCTACTATTGGACTTGAACCAATAACCCTTAAATGGGAACAGATTTTAAATCTATCGTGTTTACCAATTTCACCAAGTAGGCTTAATAATTTTTTTAATATATGCATAAAAATAAAATAATAAATTACTTACAATTACATTTACTTGAATTAAAATATAATTTTTTTATTCTTTTCATTACTTTTTTATCTTTTTATAATTTCATATTTTTTTCTGATCAATTAATATTTTTATTAGTTAATAATTTATTAAATAAAAATATGTTAAAATATTTTATTTTTACTAATATTACAGAAATTTTTATTACTAATATTTTTATAGCAAGTTTTGTATCTATTTTTATAACAATTCAATCAAGTATTTTATTAATTTGGTTTTTATATCAAAAGGTTTATATAAATTTGAAAATTTTATTTTTATTAAATTTTATTTTATATTCATAATTTTTAATTTTATAATTATAAATTTTATTTTTACTAATATTATACCAAATATTTGGTATTTTTTATTGAATATTAATTTTTCAAATTTATATATTTTAACAATTTATTTTGAACCTAAAATTAATAATTATTTTCATTTTATTTTTACTTCTTTTATTTATATTTTTATATTATTTATTTATATTTTTATATTATTTTATATAATATTTAATAATATAATTAAAATAAAAGTAATTATTAATTTACGAAAATTTTTTTATTTAAAAATTTTATTATTAATTATTTTAATTACACCACTAGATTTTATTAATTTTTTAATTATTTATTTATTATTTATATTTTTTTGAAATATTTATATATATTTCAATATATTTTAATAAATATATTAAAATTTAATTTATTTTTTTATAAAATTTAATTTATTTATATTTAAATTATTTTCTGTATTTGCAATTATTTTTGTTTCTTTAAAAATTTTTGAATTTAATTGATAATTTTTATATACTTAATAGATGTTATTTTTAAAGAAGATCCATTTGTTAAAATAATTGTATTTTTATAGGTAAAAAATTTTTTATTTTTATTCATATAATTTAATTTATGGCTAGATAACATAATGGTAATGTAAAGGACTGCAAATCCTTTAATGACGGTTCAAATCCGTCTCTAGCTTTTTAAGGATAGAGTGGGATTCGAACCCACGGTATTTTACATACTTCAGTTTTCAAGACTGACACCTTAAACCACTCGATCATCTATCCATTAAAAAATTTATCGTCTTTTTTTTTTTTAATCTACAACCATTAAAAGGTTTTTAGTTTTATCTAAAAGATATTTTACTTTAAATTTTTTGTTTTAAATTTCTTAATACATTATATCTACCTAATCCAGTACCATATAAAAATACTTTTAATTTTTTAATTTTTTTAATTGAAGAAATTTATTAATTTTATATACAATTAATTGTACATTATATGGTGTATTTTTTTAAATTTAGTTTTTTTAAAGATTTTGTAGACCATTGTTTTAATAAATTTCCTGTTGAATTAGTTAAACTAATAATAGTATTTTTAAACTAGCAGTTATATGTAAATTAGTTAAAATTAAAGGATTTTTTTTTATATTTATTTTTTTTTTATATTTATTTTTAAAATTATATTTAAATTTATTTTTATTCATATAAATAATTTTATTTTTTTTTATTTTTTTGAACCTTAAATGGACGCTTATTACGAGAAAAACGTTTTTGAATAAAAATTTTTTTAATTTTTTGAAGTTTTTGCATTCGTATGAGTACGTTGTCCTCTAACAGGTAATCCATGACTTTGTCTTATTCCACGATTACTTTTAATATCTACTAATTCATTTAATCTATCTGTTTTAGCCTTTTTAAAAGTTGTTCAATTTTTAAATTTTTACTAATATAAGTAGTTAATCGGTTTACGTGGTTTTTTTAAGTTTATTAAGGGTAATTTGAGGATTAATTCCTATATTTTTACAAATTTTTTAGATTGATATTTATTAATACCATATATAGCAATTAATGAATATAAAATACTTTTGAATCTGAAAGTGTTTTTTAAAAATATATAACATAATAGATTTTATCTATATACAATAGAAAATGATAGAAAAAAATAAATCCTATAACACCTTCACAACGTCAAACATTTTTATTAAAAAAACCAATTTAAGTCGAATTTTTAAAATAAAATCTTTAATGAAAGGATTTCAACGTGCTAATGGTAGAAATAATCAAGGTAAAATTACAGTACGTCATAGAGGTGGCGGTCATAAACGTTTATATAGACAGATTAATTTTAATAGATCTCAAAACATTGAAGGTTATGTTAAAAAATTTTATATGATCCCAATCGTTCTGCAAATATTGCTTATATTAAAAATGATTTAAAATCTTATTTAATTTTAGCACCTGAAGGTTTACAAATAAATCAATATATAAAAAGTTCACCTAAAGCTGAATTAAAAATAGGTAATGCTTTACCTTTAAAAAATATACCTATTGGTAGTTTAATTCATAATATAAGTTTATATCCTTCTTCTAGAGGAAAATTAATAAGAAGTGCTGGTACATCTGCACAATTAATTCAAAAAATTAATAATAAATATGCACGAATTCGTTTAAATTCTGGTGAATTAAAATTAATACTTTTAACTTGTTATGCAACTTTGGGTATTGTATCTAATATTAATTATAAAAAAATTAAATTAGGTAAAGCTGGACGTTCAAGATGGTTAAATAGAAGACCTTCTGTAAGAGGTGTTGCAAAAATCCAGTTGATCATCCACATGGTGGTGGAGAAGGTAAAACAAGTGGTGGACGACCTTCTGTTACTCCTAAAGGTAAAATAACAAAAGGTAAACCAACTCGTAAAAAAAAAAAAATTAATTATTCAATAAATTATGTCTAGAAGTAAATATAAAGGTCCTTTTTTAAAGTTAATTTATTAAAAAAAACAATGGATGAAAATAACTAATAAAAATTTAATAATATTACCTGAATATAATAATCATTCTGTAAGTGTATATAATGGTAAAATTTTTGTTAATTTAGAAATAAATAATAAAATGATTGGTTTTAAATTTGGTGAATTTATAAATACACGTAAAAACATATATATAAAAAAAAAATAATTTATGGGTCAAAAAATTATACCAATTAGTTTACGATTAAATAAAAAAAAATTGGAATTCAAAATGGATTGTTAATAATAATGAGTATTCTAATTTATTACATTTTGATTTAGAAATTAAAAAATATTTTGAAAATATTTTTAATTATAAAAATCTAAAATTAATAGATATAAATGTCGTAAAAACATCCAATAATATTAATATTTATGTATATATACAAAAAATGCAAAACGATATTATAAGTTATCATATAATAAAATTATAAATCATTTAAATCAATATTATAATAACAATAATATTAAATTATTTATTAAAAATGTACAATTTTTTGAATTAATTAAATTAAGACAAAATTTAAAAAAATATATGAAAGAATAAAAAAATAATAAAATTAATAAAAATGTTAAAAAAATGATTTATAATTTTAGTTATGCATTTTATACAAAAATATTAATATAATAACTTTTTATATAAAACAAACTTTAGAAAGAAAAAAACTCATAAAAATTTATTAATAATATTGATAATATGCTTCAAGAATTTTTAAAATATTTTCTAATTTTATAGGATATCGTTTACAATTTAAAGGTCGTTTAAATAAATCAAAAGAAAAAAAAATGATTTTTCAAAAGGTAAAATTCCTTTAAATACAGTAGAATATGATATTAAATATCATTTTAATGAATTTAAAACTCCATCAGGTATTTGTAGTATTAAACTTTGGATTTTTTTAAACCATCTAAATTAAATTTAAAATTCAAAAAAGAATAAAAAATAAAGTTATTAAAAAATCCTAATTATGTTATTTCCTAAAAAAACAAAATTTAAAAAACAATTTAAAGGTAAACTTGTAGGTAAAACAACAAAAGGTAATAAAATAATATATGGTAAATATGCTATTAAGGTTCTAGAAGAAACAAGATTAACTTCTAGACAAATTGAAGCTACACGTAGAATAATTGTTCGAAAAATGAAAAGATTAGGTTTTCTTTGGATTAGAATTTTTCCTGATATACCTGTTACATCTAAACCTACTGAAAATAGAATGGGTAAAGGTAAAGGTGCTGTTTCTTTTGGGTAGCTAAAGTAAAAAAGGTCAAATTTTATTTGAAATTAGTGGTATTTCATTAGAAAATGCAAAAAAGTTTTAAAAGCTGGTTCTAATAAATTACCTATTAAAACAAAATTTATTTATAAATAATAAGGCTTATAGTTTAATTGGTTAGAGCATACCGCTCATAACGGTGTAGTTGTAGGTTCAAGTCCTACTAAGCCTATTATTAAATTAATTAAAATGCAAAAATTAAAAAAACAAAAAATTACTAAATTACTAAATTATCAACCCTTTTTAAAAAATAATAATTTAAAAAACAAAAAATTAAATTAAAAAATATTTTATTTGAAAATTCTATTTTATATAATAATTTAATGTTAGAATCTTATGTAATTGAATTTAATAATTATGAAAATATTTATTTACCTTTTACTTTAACAAAAATTAATAAAATTTCAACAATTAATCAAAAATATGAAAATGTTATATTATTTAATTATGACTTAAATTATAATATATTAAATCAATTTAATAATATTATGTTTAAAAAATGTATACTAAAAAATATAATAGTATTAAAGGTCGTCTATTAGGTGGAAATTGGAATAATAAAAAAATTTTTATTTTTATTTTAGGTAGAATTTTTCTATAAAACCTAATAATTTAAACAATGCTTTAAATTATAAAAAAATTTTTTTAATAAATATAATAAAAAAGGATTTTATAAAAGAAAAATTAATACAACTCGTGTAATAAATTGTTATAAATTAAAATATTTAAATTTTAAAATAAATAATAAAACTCATTTAAATAATTTAACAAAAAAAGAATTATCTAGACTTGGATATATTCAAGAAATTATACAAAATCAAAAAATCCAAAATAATTTTATAAAAAAATTAAAAATTTATTAAAAAAGTATTCTTTATAGAAAAATATATGTTTAAGAAGTAAATAATAAATAATTAAATTATGCCTCAATTCGATCAATTTTCATTTTTAATCAAGTTTCATGGTTTTTATTTTTTTTTAATTTTTATTTCTTTATTACTTATTTTTTTACCTAAAATTTGTTATAATTTAAAATTTAGAAAAAAAAATAATTTTTGATAATAAAAAAAAATCAAATTAATTTTGAAAAAATAATATTATTTTTTTTTAATAATTCTTATAAAACTTTTTGTTCTAATTTTGAATTATTTATAGTTAAAAAATTATCAATTTATAAAAAAATCAAAAAATTAAAATACAAGAAACTCCTTTATTTAATATTATATTAAAACAAAAAATTAATAATTTTTTAAATCAAAAATTTTTATTATTTAAAAAAGTTTTTATTAATATTTAATTTTTTTAAATAAGTGTATAGCTCAGTTGGTAGAGCACCGGACTTTTAATCCGATGGTCTTGGGTTCAAGTCCCAATACACTTATTTATGGGGATATATTTCAACTGGTAGAAAGTATGTTTTGCAAATATAAGGTTATCGGTTCGAATCCGATTATCTCCACATTTATTTTATTTATAATTTTATGCAAAAAAATTAAAAAAATATTAAACAACGTTATTTATTTAAAAATTTTGAAAAAATAGATTAACTTTAAAAATTATTTCAAAAAATTTAAATATTGAAAAGATTTAAGATGGAAATTACAACAAAAATGGTTTTTTTCATCAAAACTCATCAATTACACGTATTAAAAATTTATGTATTTTAACTGGACGATCAAAAGTATTTATCGTTTATTTAAAATCTCTAGAATTCAATTACGTAAATTAGCATCTAAAGGATTTTTACCCGGTGTTTCTAAATATAGTTGGTAATTTTATTATGATTATAACAGATACTCTTTCAAATTTATTTTCTAAAATAAAAAACGGTTATTTAGCAAAAAAATCAAAAATAGTACAACAAAATTCAAAGCAAAGTATAAATATTTTAAATATATTAGTTAAAGAAGGATTTATTAAAAGTTATAAAATAAATTCAAAAATCAATTAGATATCTATTTAAAATATAAAAAAATAAAGCAGTTATTACTGAAATAAAACGTTTATCAAAACCTGGAAAACGTTTATATATAAATAATAAAGATTTATATAAAAAAACAGGGTTTTATATAATTTCAACATCTACAGGTATTTTAACAGATTTAGAAGCTAAAAAATTAAATGTTGGTGGAGAATTAATTTGTAAAATAGTATAAAAAAATTATGATTAAAATTTCAAAAAAATAGTAAAATAAAAAATAAAATTTTTTTAAAAGTTCATTAGGAAATATTCAACTTTTTTATAGATAAAATTTTAATTATTCCAACAAATATAAAAATTTCAAAAAAAATAATATTATTTTTTTGAAACATCTTTAGGAATTTTATCATTAAATATTATTAATAATATTTTTATTTTTATAAAAAATAATAAATTATTAATAACAATAAATTTAATAAAAAAAAAAGTATTTTAAATTTATATAATAAATTAATAAAAATTAAAATAAAAGGTGTTTTACAAGGTTTTAAATTAAATTTAATACTTAAAGGAATAGGTTTTAAAGCTTTTATTGAAAATAATATATTAATTTTAAAATTAGGATTTAGTCATAATATTTTAATACCAATTCCAAAAATATTAATATAATAAATCAAAATAATATATTAATTTTTAATAGTATTGATCAAATTTTTTAAGTCAATTTGTACATTATATTAAAAATTTTAAAAAACCTGAACCTTATAAAGGAAAAGGTTTATTATTAAAAAATGAAAAAATTATTCAAAAGAAGGTAAAAAAGTAAAAAATAATTAAATATGATTCAAAAAAAAAAAAATAATAATAATTTTTTATTAAATTTATTATTTAAATCAAAAAATATGTATGGAGAATCTATAGCGAATACAAATAAAAATATTTTACCTTTTATTTATGGTAGTCGACATGATTATACTATTATTAATTTAAAAGATGTTTTTTTTTTAAAACGTATTTTTAAATTAATAAAATCAATGTTACAAAAAAATGAAAGAATTTTAATAATAGGTAATGCTGATGAAGTTAAATTTTTATATACAACATCTTTTATAAAAAAATCCTAATATTATATTCTTTAATAAAGAATGGGTAAATGGATTAATTACAAATAAAATAAAAGATACAACTTTTAATAAAGTAATTAATTATTTATTTAAAAAAATGAAATAAAATTAATTTTAATTATTAAAAGTTCAATTGATGATACATTTTTAAATCAAGAAATATCAACATTAAAAATTCCAACTATTTCATTAATTAATACTAGTCAAACTATAGAAAATATAAATTATCCTATAGTAACAAATTCTCGAAATATTCAATCAATATATACTTTAATGTATTTATTACGTAAAATATTTTAATAATTTAATATGAATAAATTAAAACCTAGAAATAAAATATGTTTTCAAAATAATAGAAACATACATAAAAATTTAAAATTATTAAAATTAAAATCAAAAAATGGAATTTATTTAAAAAAATTAAGATATAAAAAGAAATTAAACCTGAAAAACGTAAAAAATTTTTTCAAAAAGATTATTTGAAAAACAACAATTTCGTAATTTTTATGGATGTATACATGAATATCAATTAAAAAATTTATTAAAAAATTATCAAAAAAGATAATAAAATAAATATTTTTAAAAAATTTATTATTTTATTAGAGAGTCGTTTAGATATTAATCTTGTAAGATTAAAAATAGCTAAAACTATTTTTCAATCAAAACAATTAATTAATCATAAAAGATTAAAATAAATAATAAAATTATTAATAAACCAAATTTTTATTACAAAAGGTGATATTATTAAAATAAAAAAATAATGACACAAATATCTAAAAATCAAAAATATTTCAAAAAATAATAATAAAAAACAACATTTCAAAAAAATAATAAAAATTATTTAAATTCTTATTTATATTTTTCACAACATAAAAAAAAAATTTAATATTTATTATTATCTTGGTAAAAGAAAACCTTTAAAACCTTTAACTACTTCATATTTACAACGAAATAAAAAATTAAAAACAGGAATTTTTTTAAAAACCTACATTTAAAAATATTATATATCCTTTTCATTTAAATTTAAAATTAATAAATGAATTTTTAAAAAAATAAAAATTAAATTATTTGTATTGTTTAAGTAATAAAAAATAATTAAAGCATTAAGTGGATGCCTTGGCATTAATTTAATTTTAGGACGTAAAAAATGCGAAAAGCTATATAAAATTATATTTTATTTTGAAATATAGATTTCCTAAAGAAAACTTTTTTTTGTGAAAATTAAAAAACAGTGAATTGAAATATCTTAGTAACTGTATAAAAAATCAAACGAGATTCCGTTAGTAATGACGAATGAAAATGGAAATTAGGTTTATAAAAATAAAAAAATTATTTGAAAAATTTTGAAAAATTTACTTAAAAAGGTAAAAGTCCTGTAGAATAATTTTTATTTTTATTATAGTAAAAGAGATATGTGTAATCTTTTTTGAATATTGGGGAACCACCCTCAAAACCTATAAAAATTAATGATCGATAGTGAACAAGTACTGTAAAGGAAAGGTGAAAAGAACTTGTGAGTTTGAAATAATTCTGAAACTTAATGTTAATAATCAATTGAAACTTTTTAATAAAGTAACAGTGTACCTTTTGCATAATGGGCCAGCAAGTTTATTTTTATAGCAAGCTTAATTTAATAAAGTAGGCGTAGATAATTCAAGTTTTAAAAGCTAATATATAGTTATAAAAATAAGACCCGAAACCGAGTGATCTAACCATGAACAGATTGAAAAATAGGTAAAACTATTTGGAGGATCGAACTCACATATGTGGCAAAATATGGAGATGATTTGTGGTTAGGAGTGAAAGGCTAATCAAACTCGGAGATAGCTGGTTTTCCGCGAAATCTATTGAAGTAGAGCATTTAAAATCTTTTTTGGGGTAGAGCACTCATTGAGCTAGGGGGCGTAAAAACTTACTGAATTCTTGGAAACTCCGAATACAAAAAAACGTAATTTAAATAGACAGACATTAGGCGCTAAGGTCTATTGTCAAGAGAGGAAACAGCCCAGATTGATCGCTAAGGTCTCTAAATAATATTCTAAGTGAAAAAGGAAGTGATAAAATAATGACAACCAGTAGGTAGGCTGGAAGCAGCCATCCTTTAAAGAAAGCGTAATAGCTCATTGGTCTAGTTTTTTGCGCCTAAAATGTATCGAGACTTAAGAAATTTACCGAAGCGGCAAGTTTTATATTTTATAAAACGGTAGCGGAACATTCTGTATGTTAATAAAGGTATATTGTAAAATATATTGAAGATATCAGAAAAGAAAATGCTGGCATTAGTAACAAAAATAACAATTAATAATTGTTATCACCGTAAATCCAAGGGTTTCTATGTTAAAATGTGTATTTCATAGAGTGAAACGGCCCCTAAGAAAGATTTGACGAAAGCAAATTTTGATGGGATAATTTTAAATTAAATTTTTAAAAAAGTGACAAAAATTTTATATTTTTCAGGAAATAGCTTTTTTAATAAACTGTACCCTAAACCGACACAGGTGGATAGGTCGAGTAGACTAAGGTGAATGAGAGAACTATTGAAGAACTCGGCAAAATGACTTTGTAATTTTGGATAAAGTACCTAATTATTTTAATAATTAGGTGTCACAAGAGTCAGGGGTTGCGACTGTTTAATAAAACTTAGGACTCTGCTAAATGGTAACATGATGTATAGGGTCTGACACCTGCCCGGTGCTGGAAGATTAATAGGAAATGTTTACGCATTAAAATGGAAGTCCCAAAGTAAT